>CAJNOL010001684.1:0-56894 GCA_905250125.1 Rotaria sordida
AAAAGTAATTAACGAATATCTCTTGAACGATATGAGCAAAAAAAAAATTCGAAAACTTTTGTCTTACTATCATCTAGAGATTTTTAAACAAGAATTTGTATCGTTTAGAATTAGTTTCGAATTTCTCATTCGGTTATAAGAGTATTTATTCGTTTTTTTTTATTTACAATTCCATCACGTCACTAATGCTAGATTTTTTACTGATAACTTCTTTGAATAAAATTTTCAGCATATCTAAAGTAACTTAACATACATCTAACATATAAAAATTAGCTCTAGAAAAATTCATTATTCCGAGATAGATACGTCGTTAATGAATGAAATCGAATGTATTTTTATTTTCGAGAATGTATGTATATACAAAAAACTCTTGTTTTTATTTCTATCTTACTTTCAATGCTTCAGTAACCATTAATGGACCAAGATCCGATCCTCCAATACCAATATTAACAACATCTGTAATAGATTTTCCTGTATAACCTTTCCATTGTCCATTACGAATTGTTTCAGAAAATGTTTTCATTTGTTCTAAAACTCGATGAACATCAGGTAAAACATTTTTACCATCAACTAAAACTTCTTTTCCATCTTTTGGTGTACGTAAAACAGTATGTAAAACAGCACGTTTTTCAGTAAAATTAATTATATCTCCACTAAACATTTTTGTTCGTTGTTCTTCAATCTTACATTCTCGACATAATGCAAATAATTCACGTAAAATTTCATCATTAATTAAATTTTTTGAATAATCAAATAATAATAGTCCATCCGTTGTAGTAATTTCTAATGTATAATGTTGAAAACGTTTTTCATCATTAGAAAATAATTGTCGAAGATTAAGATTAATTCCAACAGTATCATAAAGTTTTTTTAAATTTTTCCATGCATTTGTTTGTACTAAACTTGACATATTTGTTAGTTATCTACAATAATCAGCACTTGATTTTTTTGTTTTTTGATAAGATTAACTAAATTTTTTGTTTTTTGTTTAAACAATTTATATTTATTTTCAAATACAAACAAATGAGATTAATGGTCGAAAATATATCTGACCAAAAAGAAGAAAACACATTACACAGAGGAGGGGAGGGAGGGGGAGGGAGGCAGAAAGAATATAAAACAAAGATTTGTCTTTTCCTTTTTTTCTTTTTCAAGTTATCTGACAAGACTTATTTTTGCGACTTTACATGCTGTTTCAATAAGGACATTTATTTTTTCGAAATTATAATTATGACCATATAAATTAAGTGTTGAATGTAACCAACGAGAATGTTCATCTGTAAGATGATTATCGGTTGAAGTAAATATTGTATGTATAAGTGATAAAGTAAATTGAAATAAGGATGATGATTGAGCTTGTAAATGTGTAACAAGTTGTTTTGATGGTGGTGTCCATTTAATAACTGTTGTTGTTGTTGTTGTTGTTGTTGTTGTATTACTTGGTTGAGAACATGATGAACGAAGACGTTTTGCTATATGTCGTTCATCATTTTCATCGATCGAACGTTTATCATTAGTAGATGGTATTATGGAATTTGTCGAAGGTATAGGGTCGGATGATGTTGAGGGTGGATGAACATTTTCTGTATTATCCATTGTTCCATTTAGACTTGTTGATGGTTGAGCTGAAGAAAAAACAAGATAAAAAATCTTTGCTAAATTAATGAAAAAAAACGAGTATTGGAGAATTTTTTTGTTAGATGTGATATGAAGATATTCTGGAATGGTTTTTTTCTAGATCGGAACTGAAAAAACTTGATCGCGTGCATCTATATTTCAGATACGATCATCGTATTTCTGATTTTTTTTTCCAAAGTTTTCTGATCGGAATCGAGCACTGGAATCATTGATCTGAGATGTCGCGTAGAAAGCGATTAGAAGAGTTTAAATCTTGTATATTTCACATTTTCTACTAAAGGATAAATAATTAAAAATAGACAGAGGTTAAAATGTACAAAAATATGTGGAAGGAAAGTTTTTGCTACATTTTATGATGAATGAAAGCAAATTTCAATATTGTTATTTGGATAATAAGTAGACTTATTAAAGACGATTTCATTGGATATAATTTCTATACTTTTCAAATTTTATTTTCGAGTACTGAAAGTCTACATAGGATTTTCAGTAATCTATCGATGTTTGTATGAGAATGAAACAATAATTGATAGTGCATTATTTTCATTTAAAAAATTGTCAAAGTATCTATTTATTAAATCATAATCTACAAGTCCATTCTTTACTTCGAGAATTTTTCGATTTAACTATTCTCGAATTTAGTGTTTTCTTAAATGAAGTCTAATTAACGGACAACTAAAGATGATGAAGAATAAACAGTTATTGCTCTTTTAATAGTTTAATAATTGTAATAGATGACACTATTAGAAATGAAATACTGTATTATTGCCACAAATATCTTTTCGAAGTAGTGATTTCTTTGAAAAAATACAGATTTGAAATTTATGTTCAATTATTTTCAGGTAACGACGGAGATATCCAAAGTGTTCAGCTTCTTTTCGACTCATTCATACCCAGAGGTATCTGCAAAGTGATTTCGATATATTTTTTGTTTAAGAACTAGACTATATATTGTCATACTTATTATTTTGTTCTAACTATAAATCGACCATTTTTTATGATTGTGATAAAAGCATAGATCTACAATATCACTTTTTTCGATCCTGCACCAAAACTGAAACCATCTTAGAGGTTCCTACTAAAAATAGTACCTATACTTCCACATATTCCAAATTTTGATACTATCAAAGTGATTCTTGAAGAAACATCAATTAAAGATCACTGATTTACATTTTTTTATCTATGTAAGAACTATAAACTCTGAGAGAGAATTTTCTAAGTCACACAATCAAAACCAAGGAAAATTTTGAGTGAGACAAAACAAAGAGTTTTGGTATTTCCTTAGCTCTAATGCATGCATATAAAGGTATGCTCATACTATTAATTTCTCAAAATCATTAGTATTAATTTTATATGTATTCAAAGAACCATACAGATTATCAAAAAAACAAAACGTTTTTGCTAGAAACGAAATCAGGACTAGAAGCAATAAAAAGGCCGAAAATGGAAGTGAACATCTCCGATAAGAAATCGTTATTCATCTTATTCCTATATTTGACATAATATTGATTGGTTTTTTAAAAAAAAAATAATTTCTAATGCATACAATCGGTAGTTTGTTGAACATGATTTTTCATTTTAAGAATTTGTGATAAATTAGCTGATGTTATTTGTTCTTTAAATTGACTAATAACATTTAATAAATGATTAAGTTGATCAACAATTTCATCATTATTTGTTGTTATTGATTGATTTAATTCTGTTGATAAATGATTAAATGATTGAATAATTTTTTTCGAATTTTTTTTTGGTGTTAATTTAATTGTATTTTTCTTTTTATTATTAGTATTATTATCATTATCATTATTATTATTATTATTATTATTATTATTATTATGAAATTTTATTTCTATATTTGCTTGTTGAAATGCTTGTTGACATTTATATTCATATGTATGATATTCATCATTTTCATCATCATCACATTTTTCTGTTATTATTTGTAACCATATTTGTTGAAAATAATATTTTATATTTTTAACTGTACAATTTAAACTTTTTAATACATGTGTACGTTGTTCATCTAATAATTTTTTTTTCCATAATTCACTCATTAAATTTGTTGAACGATTATTTCGTACACGTCGTTCAAATAAATAACGAAATGGTAATGTACGTGTATATGGATAACCATATGGATAGATTTGATATTTTTCTAATGATGATAAAACCATTGGTGATAGAATAGGTAAACGTGAACAAAAAACGAGAACAATTGGTGAATGATCTAACAAATAAAAACAAAAATATTACATTTAATTTTCAATTTAAAATATAATCAAATTACTTTTTTGATTAAGATTATTTTCAATCCATGAAAGAAATATTTGTGGTGTTAAATGACCTAATTCATTATATGAATCTTGTTCATTTGTTAATGTATTATCACGAAGTGAAATCGGAAATATAAAATATGGTTCAATTGATTGACCACTATTAGAAAATGCATAGATAACAGTTACTTTTGGTGTTAAATTCATTGGACGTAATTCATTCCATTCGGGTAATTGAAGTACAGTTGATTTTTTAGTTAATGGAAATTCAAATGTATCAATTGTCCATAATTGTGTCTAGAAATATGAATTTTTTTTTTTTTTTTTTTTTTTTTGTAATAGAATTTTGTTTTAATTAATAAAACGAAGAAGAAATTTAATTCGTATAGATCTTAAAAATTTATAGGTTCGATTTTCAGAAACTTCCATTGTCTTATTAAAAAATAAAGAATCACATATCTCTCTCGTGTCATAGATAGGATGCTTCAATCCGCTATAATCTTGAAGTACGGGGAAGCCTTCATTATCTGGGATGATCTCTTCTCTATCGATGATTGTGAAAATTTTCAAGACAAATGATTAAAATTAACCGAAGATATCGGTCACTTTTCGACAATTCCAATTAATTCTCATGTATTGAATAAGAGATCTTACGCCATGAGATTTGTTTTCTATGTTGACATATCTTCTTCTGAAAAAAAATCTATATGAATTTTCTAGTTCCCCTCCACATGAAGATCGATCAAAGTTCAAAAGACATGTTCTATTTGTAGTCAAACTATGAGAGTAGATTTATCTTACTTTTTCATTATTTAATTTATTATCAATAAGATATTGTTGAAAATCATCATGCCATTGATCATGATCAATAATAGATTCATTATCAAATTGAATTTGATGAATATCTTCAAATGCTCGCCAAAAAATACCTGGTGATTGTAAATCACAACTTCTTATTGAACCAATATTTCCATTACCACATATATTCATTGAACGTTTACGTGTTATTATACCAGTTAATTGATAAATTTCTCTTAAAAATAATTGTTTAGCACATGGCCAATAATATAATGAACGTAAATGACGTAACCAATCAACAGTTGATTGTGATTGCATAAATGTATTTAATTGTACTAGACGTGAACCAGTCATTAAAGATGAATTTGATTTATATGAAAGACAATATTTTAAATAATCTAATTTTATACCACCTAAAAATTTACTTGCACGTAATATTGATAATTGTCGTTGAATAACATATAATAATATTTGTTCCGGAGTTGATTCACTAGGTGGATCAGTCATCATTGTTGATGAAGATAATTTTCCTTTACTACCTAGAAAAAAAAAACAACAACATAGTATATAGATTAGGCTTGATTTACTTGTTATACTTTTTTTTTTAATCTATTCATTGGTAAATATTATTTCTTACTTTTGATTAGAGGCACGAATATTATTAATTTCATATCTCTCAAAGAAGCATTTATTTCGAAACAAACTTCTACATGAAAAAATTCTTAGGTTAAAAAAAAAACATGATTGATAACACATATCCAGACAAGATTTTTCTCGAACTAAAATTTATCTTTCAAAAAATGAACGTAGCAAAATTTTAGAAATACTATCCAATATTTTGATTATATCTTAAAATCGGTTGTATACTTCATTGTACAAGACTAAGATAGCTGAAATAAAGATCTATATCAGTGATCTTCCTTTTCGGATATATAAATTGCATAGAGAGAGAGAGATATTGCAAGCAGCATCGCAGAATATCGCCGATGGCCAAATCATCGAAAGTATCGCCGTCGAAATTTGGCAATCTACACTTCTGCGATATGATTTTCAGTGAAGTACGTACTGATCTTAATATCAGTATTTTATATCGGTTGTATTTTTACCAGAGAAACAGTTTAGAAGTCCGACAGAACTAAGGTAGTCTTAATGGTGAATAAAACATTGTTCTGTTTAATAAACGATATGCTTTGATTATCGCCATACTTGAATCAACAAAATAATCCAACTGAAAACTACTACAACATTTTCTTTTCTCTGTGACATAGAATATACTGTAAAGCTACAAAAAGAAATCCAAAGAACTATGCAAAATCAGATATTGAAAAATCGGTGAGCACCAACTGATAATGTGGCTGTCATTCGTCATCTCAAGTAGAATTGATTTTAATCGATGTTGCATTCCGGTGACCTTGACAAGAGGACACTAGAATGCTATTGTTAAATATAAGGAAATTTCATTCTCAAGCAGTAATAATATGAAGTTGCATTTAGGAGTACCTGTATCGAACTTCATATCATTAATCGAGATTCTATAGATATACTTCAAATTGAAAACTGTTAAGATTTATAAGAATTCATTTAGTTCATTCAACACAGTCACGATATAATTCAACAATAATTTAATTTATAATACAATAACGCAAGTTTAGTAGTTATAGAATGATTACTATCTATGGACAATACTATAAGATATTCAGTAACTTCAGTTTATATCGAGAACTAGTCATTAAACTTCTAACAAGAAACTGATTGATTCGAAATAGTCATATTCATAATTTGATTATTTTCTTCATAGAAAATTCTTCGAATTAATTCGTATGAAATTAAAATATATAATATAAATTCAATTTTTTTCTTTTCTAATTAAATATTATCTATACCTGTTTTAATAAGAGTTTTTTTCTTTTTTTTCTTCGGTAATGATGATCGTGCTATTGAACGTAATGATTGTAAATACAATTCATCATCATGTTTCCATAAGAAAGTTTGTTTAAAATTTTGACATATTTGTTCATTTTGTTTTAATGTTCGTAATGAATACCAAATTGTATAAATAATTCGTTTTAAATCATGTGTTGATTTTAAATGCATTTTATCTAAACGATTAACTTCTGTACATTGTTTATCAAATAATGAAAAAATTGGTGATAATATATGAATTAAATAATAATTTAAATCAATTGTTAATAATTCAATATTAGATTTTTGACATAAATTTTCAAATTCAGGTGTTAATAAAGTTGTTCGCGGATCAAAAAGAATAGCACTAAAAAAGAAAACAAATAAAAACAATATATAAATATTTTAGAATAAATAGATAATCTTTACTTTTATTCTTATCCCGTTCTTTTTATTATGTTTGAAATATTTAATGAAAACTTTTGAGAAATGATGACAGTATGTCATTGTGATAAATGACTTAAGTGAATACCCTTCCCTCCTTTTTTGTCGGTCTGTAGTTTTCGAAAAGCATACAATCGATCCGCCTGGAATTTTTTCCACAAATATTCGAAAGTATTTTCGAGACGTCAAGTCAGAAGTTTCGCTTCTTGACCTTTCTATGCAGATCTATAGAGTTATGAACGTTATCACGCTTGTTTTGAATCCAAATCTTTACGTGTTTCTCTCAGGAAAAAAAGCAAGATTGAAAACAAAAAGTTAAAATCATGCAGCATATCTGCAAAAAAATTCCAGTACGATCGGACAAAGTTAGTAGGAACTCGTAAGCGCGTTTGATGTGATTTTCTAGAAAACCCTGTTTCAAGTTTTTGTTTTTCGTCGAATTCATATCTGCTTATCATAGCTGCTCTATCTGTAGTAAAATTTTCAGGCCGATCGATTTTACCTTCATCGAAAACAATAAATCACCGAAAAAGATAATGAAGTTTATACAAAATAAAACATAATAAGTCTGAAGCTATACAATGAATGACATCATGAAGAACAATGATCATTCATACACACGTCAAAATAAAGTATACAATAATAAACGCTCAGGTGAAGGATTTACCATTGCATGTTTTAAACACCACAGTAGAACAATAAGCCCTTTGTTGAAAGCTTTACTCCGTTCCTATATATCTAAAAAGGGTTTATGTCAATGATAATAAACCAATAGAAGAATTTATTATTCTATACTTATTTTTTTACAGTGTATTGCAGACTCTATTTATAAAACAGTTGAACATGGAGAGATAAAACTGAAAACTAAACTTTATGATAAGACTAGATGTATCTAACAACTTCAATTATGTTAATATCTTATACAGTTTTATATTGAAATTATTCTTTTATATACACAAATAGAAAACTAACAACTGTTAGATAACTACTTAATCTAATAATTTCAAACATCAATAAACGTAAGAAAACAAAATCTAGTCGAATAGATTAATTAATTTTATTACATGTTTTTGATATTATTAAATAAATTATAAATATAAAATACAATGATCGATAATTGATTATTGAACAAATATTCCAAATAAGATCTTACCTATGATTTGTTCCATAAGATAATGAAATAAAATCTTCAAACCATTGTTGCATATGTTCATAAGTTATATCTCCTGTTATTGTTTGTATAATACGTGTAAATGTTGATGAATTAAAATTCATTTTTACACTTTTTCCTTGTTTACATATAATTAATTGATTAGAAAATTTTCCACTTGGTGTTAATGCAAATAAACAATGAATACGTGATGATGAAGTTTTTTTTTGTTTAACTGATAAACGTGTTACACCATCATCAATAATAAGTGTATCGGCAATTAATGTATTATCACTCATTGAGATACGTATCGATATTGAAAATAAAAACCATATTTGTTTGAAATTTTCATAAGATTTTGAAATATTATTATTATTATCATTATTAATTTCAAGTGTTTTTATTAAACGTATTATTTCACCTATGGATTGAATATTCATTGAATGTATTGAATAATGTTTAAAATAATTTTTAAAATCATTATTATCTTTTTCATATAATTTTAACCAACGTGTAAATGAACGTATTGATGGACATTTAGGATATAAATATTTAAATGATGTATATAAAATTGATAAAGGATCAATAAAACCTTTTTTACCAAGATTTAATGCAAATGAACGACATTGATTCCATGTTAATTCATCTATATCTAAACTACTTAATGGTGGTAGAATTGATTGATGAGTATATTTATCAAATAAATTTGAAGATAATGGTTTTGGTAATTGAGACCAATCGATTCTATCCATTTAAAAATTAAAAATTATTTATTAAAACAAAAAAAGAAAAAAAACAACAATCGTACTCGGATGTTTCTTTATTCATCGTTTGATTGTATATTGTCTTTGTTTGTTGGAAAGATTATATAAAAACTATACACCAATGATGATTCGATATGCATACAACTAACTAAACCATCATTCATAGATGTCGTTTGAAGTGGAAAGAATTTAAACAAAACAAAACACAAAAAAAATATGACTTACGAATGATATATATATATATTCAATTGACTAGAAGAAATTTCGATTCTATGTACTTAAAAAAGAACAATAAAATAGTCTTCAATTTAAACAGCATTTTCTTTTTTTTTTTACTATGAACAAGCAATCGATGCTACAATAACATTATTGAATAATAGATTAATATGTGGATGTGCTGCACATCGATTTTATCAATGTAATGCGTTACATATACGCATCCAACATCCATACTATACTATCTCGACAATGGTCATTGAAGTTTACTTTGTGATGCGATGTTCAAAAGAAGTGAGAGATTCTAGAAATCTTGAAGTCCGAAGATGATCAATTGCTATCAGATCTGCGATAGAGATTTTCGTTCGAGTGCAGTAAGTTCCGTAAAAACGGCATGTTTTGAATTTTTGTTCCGAGATAATTAAGAGAGTAATCATGAGACTATCGAGTATATGAAGTAGTGTACAAAAAAAAAGGTTTTTTTTTTATTGTGCGTTCAATGCATCGATGTCTGAAACCACTAATTCCAAAATTTTAGCGTTTGACATCTTTTCTTTCAAAATTTAGTCAATAACAACTTTTTACCACTATCATATACTTATAAAAAAAACAGAAAAAAATCCACTGTAAAAATTGTACATGTTATCGTCTCAATGAATCATTCAAATTTTTTTTTATAAATTGTACAAGAAGATAGAAAGCTAAAAACTGAACAATCTTGAAAATCTATTTTGAATCTATGAATTCTATATAGTTTGATGACTCCACGTTTGCTCTTTTCAATGACGAAAACTCGAGTTCAATAGCTATAAGCGGTCGAGAGTTATTCAAAAAAAAGGTGATTGGCATTTCTAAAAAAAACTCAACAGTAGTGTAAAAGATTTCACTTTTTTCTTCAAAGAACTAACTTTTCAAGAATTTATTCATTGTATCTCAATGTTAGTCTTAAAAAGTACAGAAATAAAAATTAGAGAAGAAATTTTGAATAGTTTTTGATGATATGCTGAGACTCCAATATAGTGATGTTGGTAGAAGAGTGTGAACGGATGAATGGATACCATTATCTTACCATTTATCCATATGTATATCCATTCAGATTAAAGATCTAAATCGGAGTTGGAGTCATTTCAAAAAAATTTCGGAATTGAAGTCGGCATTAATGTAAATTATAGAAACTTCGAAAGTCCTATTTCATTCTTTTGTTATATAGCATTTATTTTTGACAATTATAACGTCAAGTAATCCAAAACTATCAAGTCACTAGCCAGATAACACAAAATAGAAAAATAGAGAAAGAAATGACAGAAAACATATATACTAGATTAACTTTCACAAGTGACTATTACGAACAAAAAAAAGGACTATTCGATATCTCCACTTTCATCATTAGATCTATTATCATCATCTCAATATCACCTTAAGGATACTTTACGGTTCTTTTTTGACCATTTCTGGTTCGCAAAGAGGCAACGACCGGTCTATATGAAATTTTTACCACAGATAGGGCACCCAAAATAAGGAGACACGTGTTAGAAGAAAACATTTTAAACAAGGTTTTCGTAGTATTTTATTTTGGAAATCAGGAATTTCTAAAGAAACGCCATCACGCCTACTTATGATCATGAGTTATGAATATCCTGAAAAGAGTTTGTGCTGTTAGCTGATTTCTACGAATCGATTTGAAATTGTGTACAGAGATAAGCCTTAAACAGAATAGTTTATTGTGAAAGTTTCAGATCTTTCTGTCGTTCCTATCTCAAGATACAGTTATAATAAGAGCGTGTTTTTTACATCGTTCATGCACCTACACAGATTTGATGTTCCTAAATCAGGATAGAAACAAATCAAAAGGCTTAAAATTTTCACAAAAAAAAACTATTCTATTGAAGGTATATCTTTGTATTAAATTTCAACTCAAAATTCGACAATTAGTTTTTCTGATGTTGCTAAAGAAGGCCACGATTTTGATCTAAATAATACCATAAAAATACAGCATTTCGGCAGTGGTAAGCTAACAGCACAAACTCTTGTTAGGATACTCATAACTCATGAAGGTCTATATCATACACATTGCTTCGATTCAAAAGTCATTAATCAATTGGGAGGCTTTCGTCGGCAGATGCATCTATAATATAATATATTATTCGTTAGTATTCACTCTTGTTTATGTGAAGTCACGACCTAAAGTCTAATATAAAATGAGTGGAAGTAACAAACATCTACTGACAAAAATGATTATAAAACTCACTTGTTTCCATGCAAATATTTTGACAATTTGATTAAATCAAAGATCGAGACAACAATATTTCATCATTCAAGACAATCTCTGATAGAAATCTCAAATCATAAAAACAAAATAATTTAACCAAGTTCGAATATACATGTGTCATTATTTTCATTGAAATTCTACAAGAAATTGATTTCAATCATCTTATTCATTTGGTTATTCAAAGTCATAAAATCAAAAATACACATCCCGTAATTCAATTTTTCTAAATATATAAATAAAAAAAAAAACGAAATAAAAGTCGTCAAATATCATCGAGATCGTGTCTTCTTGATTGTAGGCAATTTTTTTTAATTGAAGGAAAAAAAAATGTCCGCAAAGCAGAATCGGGAAGGGAGGAGAGAAGAAAATGACCGTAGGCTGGAAATTGTCCGAAAAATAGAATCGAGATAGAGAGATAAAAATGTCCGCCTTATGAAAACAAGCAAAAAATAGAAATAGTAAGATAATTATTCCAGGCAGCTCGATTAAAGAGAGAATATCATCTCTATCGAGCTAGTCTAATGTTCGGCGACAAATTGTCAACATTTTGATGTTACATATGTTACCATCCGGTGAAATTAGTAATACTTTTTGTGATATCATTGAAGACTTAAGTAATATACATGAATAATTTCTTAAATTAACAGATTATATTCTTCATACACATATTGAAGATGCTTTATAACCTCGATCTTTTTGGAACTTATTCGATTTAATTTGAATACGACCAAAGATGAACAATTACATAGAGGATTATCATGATCAATTGAATTCTCATTGTCCAACACGTCCAAACTTTTAGTCTTGGATAAGATACATTCAAGAGACTGATGACTGATACATTCATGTATTGGACACATCTGAAAAGAATGATCTAGGCTATGAACCTAAAAATAGTTAAATGTTTAATCATCTTATACTACTTATATCTTTGTATTTCTTTACATAATAAATTTTTTCTTAATTCCATAATGTAGACATTTTTATTTCTCTATCTCTATTCTACTTTTCGGACAATTTTCAGCGTGGGGTCATTTTTGTCTCTCTCCCACGATTCTGGTTTGTGGACATTTTTTCTTAATTGATCGAAAAAAATGTTCGCAATCAAGCTGTAGCCTCGTAGATTATATTGAGTTTGTATAAAAGTAATTTTCATCAAATTTTGTATTATATAGTCTAAAACGAAGAGTATTTCATATTTCTCATCTCGAGAAAAAATTAGCTTCGATTGACTGTTTCACCCCAATAGTTCATTCTATTTGAACCTCTGGTATTATTCATTGATACATACAAAGAACAAGAAGAAACAAGCAATGAAATATTGTGAATATCTATTCTCTATATATATGCATTATGAGATTTTTACACGAAAAAGATTTTTTCCAAAATTTTGGATGTATTTCATTTTGCATAATCAAATTTATATCTTGTAGATAAAGTACGTCATATATTCGATAGATAAATATACCGAAAAAATTTTACTCAAAGTTTTGTTTTTAATCATTTAAAAAATTTTATATTTTTTTTGATTGTTTGTTAATTTCAATAGGAAATATAAAAAAAAGACACATTTGCCTTTTTTCTCTACCTATTAACTTTTAAAATCATCTTAATAAATTGAATTGATATGTTATTCAAAGTAGACTTTGGCATAAATATGGTATGCTAATAGAACTAGAAAATAACGTGTTGTTTTTGTTTCCTGTAATTGTTAACGTATGCACTTCTCATCAGCAATATCTATATAAAATCTTGAAACAATGAATAAATTAAGCATATTTTTACATGATATATTTTAAAAACTGAAAAAAGAAACATAATTATCATATGCTCTTTAAACACATTGATGCATTCTTGTCATGCTACCAAGAATCATTTCGGTGGAAAATATAGAGCACAGTATGAGTAAAATGTTTTCAATGTAAAATAAATATTTACAAGAACATGTCTCTAAGAAAAAAAGATTCTCATTCGATTGTAAATTAAATTTAGGAATTTTTGATAATCAAATTATTGCATAGAATCTATTGATTTTAAACTATGAAACAAGTGCATAACTGAAGTAGAATCTATTAACAAAACATGACACATCTACAGTCTAATAGGATATCACTAAGACTCTGTTTTTCGATTTTCTTTTCACCATTTTATATCAATGAATTATCTTTAAATCTCATAGTTACTTTACAAAGTTCAATTATAAATGACTGTTGTTTCTTCACACGAATAATATACTGTTCTCATGTTACTTATTTATTGATCTTTATATTTAATTTCTATATATTTTCTAAAAGACAATAAATTATAGGATTTTGTACTTTCTAACCAATTATAATCTGCTAATAAGTTCGAAAATAAGCATGCATAAAGTCGTAAATTCCATTTATGAGATTTTCATGATACGATAAATATATATATTTTTTTTTTCTTTTAACATCTACATACGCATTACACAAATAAATACATGTTTCCAACTAAAAGAAGAAAAGCGGGTTATATAGCATACGATATACAACAACCAATACGTAGTAACAGAACAATATAAAAGAAACCGGGCAATGACACGAAATATATTTTTCTTTTTTTTTTGTTTGTTTTTAAAATATTTTTCAAAAGACAGGGTATCACAGAGATATAGACAAAGGGTTAAAACGAACCACACACATACACATATGACAATAACATATAAAAAAAAGAAAAAGAAAAAGAAAAGAAAAGAAAACGAAAACGAAAAGAAAACTCGCGTGAAATTTTTTTCTTTTTTTTTTTTTTTTATTTCATCAAAATTTTTTAATCGTGAAATATCTTTCACAACTTTATATAAAATAAAAATAATTTTCTTGAATTCTTATTTTGTTTTTCTAACAATTAATGATTTCGAATCATACGTACAAGCTCAGCATCAGTTGATTGAGCGGCACCGGCAAAAAATAAATTTTCAATACCTTTTATACACCAACCACGAATAGGTGGCATACGAAGAAGTAATTTAGCAAAACGAGCAACATCATCACCATGAAATTTTTTGCAATAAGTTGCTAATGACATACAAACTTTTTCACGTAATTCAGATACACGACTTGTATCAACAACATCTTTCGCATCTAAAAAGAAACAATAAAACGATGTTGTTTTTGTTTTTTTTCTTAAGATCTCTGTCTTCATACCAGGATCATAAAGAAAAATAGCCTTAAGACATGTTATTTCAACTTTGTCAACATTTAATTCACGTAATATTGTCACAACATCATGATATAGACGAGTAATAAAAAATTGAAGAGATTGATCGACAGCTGTATGTGGTCGAACATATGAACCATCCTAAAAGAAAATAATCATGTTTGTTTATTTTTTTGTTAAATTCTCGGTCTAAATCAAATTCAATGAAAATAAATAAGAATGTTGATCAAAAAATTGTCATATAAGCAAATATTCGTATGGATTCTATTGAAATTTTTTAATATAATACTTCCTTCCTTTCTTTGTCTTTTCATTTTGTATTATTAGGATCGGTTTACCATGACATCAAAATTGATACTCGTCATACGACATGAAATTTTTATAGTCATTAAAGAAAAAAAAAAAAGCATACTGTATAATATTAATTGAGAATATAAACTGAAAAAAAGAAGATTAAGAATGAAATAGGATAACAAAATTAGTTAGTTAATAATTTATATTTGATACGGGTAATCTAGTATTATAATATCTGCATAATCTTGAGTAATTAAATCTTTTAGCCTACAAAAAAGTAAATAGAACGTTTCGAACTAAGTTTTACCCAATAAACTCTAGTAAAATAATTCAAAATGAAGTTTTAACAAAAAAAAAATGATTTCTTTTGTTCTAAATTCAGTTCATCAACCATTGAAGAATAAACAATGTTTATACGACATGGTTGGATACATACCATTCAAAAGTTCAAACTGCAATAAATTCTCATATATAAAAAACTTTTTAAATATTCTAAAAGATAAAACTATACTCAAATATTTTTCTTTCTAAAAACTAATAAATAAGAAAATAAATCTATAATAATATAATACTAACAGATAAAATTAAACCACAATCAGGTGCCATAACTGATCCATAAGCCAATGAACAACATAAAATATCTCTCCATGATGCTCGTACAAGTGCAATTTGATCATCAATTGATAAACTAGTAAAAAATGGTACACGTTTAGCCCATTCAATTAAATGTGATATTTGAGAATGACTTGTTGATACAAGACGATCATATGAACATTCTTCTTCATGATATGAATCAATTTTTTGTTCAACAGATAATTCAGCAGCAATTAATTTTTCAATTAAAGCTTCTTCATCACCGATTACACTTGTATTTGTATTCATATGATTACTATTACTACCAGTACTAGCAATAGGTGATGATGGAGATTCACCTTCACCACCCATACCAGATTTTTGTCGTTCTTCTTGTACAGCTAAAAATAAAATAATAAAATATTTCAAAGATAAAAGTTTCATTATTTGTTTTGTTTTTTTGTTACCTTCTTTTTTCATACCAACATTAAGACATTTTTGATAACGACAATATTGACACCGGTTACGTTGTCGTTTATCAATAATACAATCTCGATTATCTCGACATGTATACGTTAAATCTTTGCGTACAGTACGTTTAAAAAAACCTTTACATCCTTCACAACTGGAAAAAAAATACAAAACTTATAAGTTATTCGATTGGAAAAAAACCAAAACAAAATGTACCTATGAACACCATAATGTTTTCCCGATGCTTTATCACCACAAATAACACAAGCATAACGAGAAGCAGCAGCAGCACCACTTGTTGTTGCTGTTGGTGTTGAACTTGCTGATGAATTTGAATTACCACCAATACCGCTAAATGGACCACCGGATGACACTGCCACTAGGAAAAATTCAAATAAAAAAGTTATTTTGTTATTTATTTATTTCTACCAGGACTTAAAGAGTTCGGAGAATCTCCACCTGAACCACTTGAATAATTTGAATTCCCACTTGTATGTTGCATTCCATTTTGTATTTGATTTGTTGCATCCATAGTTGGTGAAAATGTTCCATTATCACCATAACTAAAACCTTTAAAAAAAAAAATAAAGACATACATTATCGCTTGATTTCTTTCAATTAAAGCATACAACTTGATTCGGACATATTTTTGGGGAAGACAAATAATCTGAAAGGAAAAGGATCTATTTAAAATTTGTCAACATAGTTGCTTACGTTGTTTATTTTTTGTCACTCATTCATTAAGCGTTCTTTTTTTATTCAAGGTCAAAAGAAAAATAACTTCTTTTTCTCCATTCGTTTTTAATAACCAGTAGAAATAAATTAACGCAATTCCATAGAGGACGCTTTATATATAAGATACCTTTTGACCTACTAAAGAGTTTACATGAAATGTAATGGTAAATTAATATTGAAATAAAATAGAAAAAAGATTTTTTAAGTTAGAATGAATAGATATTACATACATAATCGAAATTGTACTTTTAGTATATTTCAAATATAGTTATTTATGTACTACAAGAATGTATTTTTCATATTGTAGAGAAAATAGGAGTGTCTCTAGCAGATAGATCGAGAGAGTGACTCTTTAATTTTCAAAAATTTTTGCTTATCTACAGCGAAGTTTCAGTATTTTATTGTTTTTTTTTTTCTAAATAATTTTCAAAGACATGCTCCACCTTCCTGCTCTCAAAATTCGGGCAATTTTACTAAAAATCTTCCACTTGACCTTCTCAGTTATTTGACAACCTCTGCGTACTTCTATGAGCTAAAAACAACTTTTTTCAAAAGTATACTTTAAATAAATAGAACTAGAATGTAGATTGTTGTCTGGAATGTAAATTATAAAATAAAAGAAATTTAATTAATTCATTTTATGAACAAAACAAAAACCATGATTTTCAGAAATTATGTTTTTTTTAAACAACTAACGTGTAAAATGGTACATTTGTTATAAGAAGTTGACGTAGCAGAACGGGAAAAAATGTATTCTTTATCTAATAAAATAGTTGAACATTTTGATTTAATATCAGGCAATAAGATGGTTTTTTTTCAATATAAAATATGTTTTTTGTCATTATGTTCTTTAATTAAGGTAATGCAGTATTATAAAAACCAAATGAATTTGTTATATGTCTCAACTATATGACAAATATTTACAAATGAAACTAGATTCTTAGATCAATATAATAAAAAATATATAGTTCACAGGTCCATATATTTGTAGCTAAAATATCATACAAAATGAATACATAAAATGGTAAATTAAAGTAAGACAATGATTAATATCAATGGAATTGTTTAGGAAAAAAAACATACATTCAACTCTTGTCACATCTTTTATTAGAATGTTTCTCTTTAATATCCTGCACAAACTAGATTAGAAATTTTCTATGAGAAGAAAAGTTTCGAAATTTATAGAAAATCTCTTGACATAATCAAGACTGAACATCAAACTCTAGAATCAAGTTTCTTTCTCATTGGAGCTTAATTGTGACAGTGACATAATTCTGTTTTACATTTTGTGTACACAGAAAAAAAAAAAAAGCTTTTATATCAATGAGAAATTTGAGTTGACGTAAGAATAATAAATCATAATGAACGCTCAGTAACAAGGAAATAATAAACGTTTTTCTTTATATAGATAAAATGAAAGAAAAATTAATTATTCAAACATCTGCTATATATTATATATAAATAACGAATGCAACTAGGAAGAAAAAAAAAGAGGAATGCTTAATCACCACATATTACTTTACACATGTTCGATATTTTGTATAGGTAACGTTATCTTTATATTAAACATTGATTTAAATTACAAATGTTAAAGATTAAAAATATGAATAAGGCACGAAGAACGCAAATATCTATATGATATTATACAAAAAAAAATTTTTATTTAATTTATTATCTGATGGTTTTTAAAAATAAATATACATTGATTTTATTAGATAAATTTTTTAATCGAAAAATCTTTAGTTTTTCTTTTCTATAAATAACATCTGATGTTTATATGAGAAATTCATTTATTTATAATAAACCTATAGAATTTCTTCTTATAAACGATGCTCTAAATTGAATCAAATTTTTCATCGAATAAACAAAAAAAATTTAATCTAAAAGTCTAAAAAAAAAACAAGAATACTTAAATATCAAACATATCATTTTCATATTAAAGATCATGTTTTCTTTACTCTTCTCAGAACTATTCTTCCTTTTTTTTTTGCCATTGTAATTAACTGAACTTCCGATAAAAATTTCTGAAATGAGAAAACTTGCCTGAGTTAATGATAAACATTTCTTTCCTATTCATGTAAGCACTAGACGCATTCAAGCGTGGCTCTATTATAAATTGCATCTAGACGCAAAACTAAATTACGAACACATTCAGACACGTTTTCACTCAAAGAAACAAATATTTACATGAGTTGTGAAATTCCCATGTTAATATTGAATAGTAACAATATTGTATCTATATATTAAAAAGATATTAATTGTAAATCTCATTTTTCGATAATTTCACTTGAATCGTTTTTTATATAATACCTGTCAAGTAATACAAAATACTAATTATGAGATATCATAAGTCTGTATTTTATTTGTTAATATTCGTAAGCATTGAAGATTAGAAACATCTATACATGATGCAAAATTAGAATATACTTTTTTTCTATTGGCTTATACTATTTTTATATTCTTTTGATTGAATAGTCTATAATGATAATTTTATTGATGATTAAATCTAAAAAAAAAGTATTTTTTCATATTTAAGCACTTTAATTGAAATTCAAAAGCAGAACAATAAATATAATTTATATTTCAGGTTACAGAATGTCTTTCATGATTTTGTCTTTTATTTTGTATCCATCTTAACTTCATCAAAAGAATTCAAAACGCGATTGAGCAATGTCTAAAAGTTTTATGCAAAAAAATAGGCGAAAGGAAAACTACAAAAATTCAACATCTCATACAATAAATTATATTTCCTTTTATGTTAATGAAAAAAGAATTCTTAGATATCATGTTAAACTTGTGTGAATTCTTCTTTGACATCTAAGAAATAGTACGATGGATAAAATAATATGCGCAACCTGCTTTATGTACTCGTATATATAGTAAAACTTTTACATTGTGAACATCGTTTGGACCGACGGAAATCGTTCAATATAGTAGAGTGTTCATAAAGGAAGGGATCAAGCAAATATAACTCAAAATATAAGTTTTAGAACTTTCTTCCTTCTTTTAAGTGCTTTTTATTATTGTATTAAATAGTTTTTGACTTCTAGTACTTTGAATTTTTTAACTAATATTCACATCCGAATTAAAGATGAATGTGAGTGTAATCTTAATAACTTGACAATGGCAATAGTTGGCAACCTGCGCTTTTCAGCAATCTCAAGGGAAAACTATACAGACGTCTTTTTATCTGATACTATATAATGACTGAATTATTTTAAAACTCATTATCTTCTCAAAAAATTCAAACGAATAAATGAAAATAGTGTTTCATTTCAAGGAAATTTTGATAAAAAGCTTTGCCGGATTTGGTACCCTATCCTAAACCAGAATACCATATATTTGATTTTGTAGAACAATTTGAAATGCATCAAATGATATATATAAGAAATGAAGTTTTCCTTAAATTTTGATGTGCTCATGATCAATATAGTGGTTATAATTCTTGAGAAATATATCTTATATTCATGAACATTGTGGTCCTTAAGGTGTTTTAAGATAAATTTATGCAAATTTTATTTCTAAACTCCATTCGATACAGTTATAGGTGTTCTTCAATTTTATATAATCAATAGTTTTCATATTGTTTTCTTCATCCTTAAAACTGATCCTTTTCCTTGGATCTAGGGTTATTTCTGGACTATATGATATTCTAATGTGTTCAACTCTGTGCGACAGAACAATTGAGTACCAACATGAAACTTTCTCAAAATTTGTACACTATCGACCTCTATATATTTGACAAATAACATCTTTTGGAACGCCAAGGACTCATTGTCAACTTGTAAGATTGTTTCCTAGAATAGATTTTTTTTCCTATATGATAGAGCCGGTTATTGACAATATTTTAGTCATACTCAAGGATTCTATTAAAAATTTTAATATACTAATAATTAGCATAGATCTTCTGATCAACTCATATACTTAACTTTTTCATAAATGGAAAACATTGTTTTTTGGCCTCCAGACAGACCTCTGGAAGGAGACACGAGGATATGAAAAAAATTATTATTTAAATAAACACCAGATATTTATAGATTCTTGTAGAGTTTCGTACAAAAATCAAACCTAAATACGCAGAATAAAAATTTGAAAAAGAAATAATACAAATAATAGATCTCCTGCATGCAATCTTATACCCGTACTTCCCTCCACGGTCTGAAGATTAAAAACTTTTTTTCGTTTATAAAAGAGTTATTTATATCAGTACATCAGAGATGCTATGCTGATTATTGATGCATGAAAATTTTTAATAGAACCCTTGAGTATTGTTAAAATATCGTCAATATGTCAGCTCCTTCCTAAAGGAAAAAACCCATTCTAGGAGACAATCTTTGAGTTCATTCTGATCAATTATAGTCCTATCACAACCGGATAGTTCTCTCTTCCGACAAACACTTTTTAAATCGATTACGCTTTTCGAAGTTCTTCCGATATGTGATTTCATCATTTCGAAAGGTCAACCTCGCTCAGTTCTTTTATCTAACATCACGATTTCTTCAAGATTAACAAGAAATTATGTAGGAAACATCGGCACCAAAAACAATCCAATGAATCTTATTCGAATAGAACAAATTCAAAACGATGTCACTAAAATCAAGTCTGTTATGTTTGCATCAATAGAGGGCACTCTGTAACCGCTAATTGTCCAGCTGTTTACTATTGGTGTTCCTTTTTTATCTTCTCAATGGATAACATATGTTTTCTCTGGACTTTTCAGTGATAATCTTCTCATCCTTCGATGTTTCTAGTTGTTGTTCGTCTCTACCGGTGGTATTGTTCTTTCATCTTCCCGCTCTTGTTATCATTTTCCCTATTGATATTATTTCTCGTCTTTCTATGATAGTTATATTTTCTTGATTTTATTAATATAAAAAAACCTTATTTGATTCTCATCAACATCCTCCTTATCAATATCTCAACAGGCGGTAAGCGTGTTTCCTTTATTTTACGTGAGACACGTCGTTTCTGTAGAAGACCGAGATTAGATATAACCGCCATCTGGCCTAAACGTTAGCGTGGATAAGAATAATAGACAATCAAATAATCGAGAGTCTCACACGTTACTTCTTGATATCGACTCTTCATTGATTTCTAAAGAACATGGTCAAGTCATCGACAATGATACAACTGACAAAAATCTTTCTGTCGAAGTTTCTCCTAATTTGTCTCCATCGAATAGATGAAGGTGATGACGAACCTTGAAACCACAAGAAAGATTTTTCTACGCATCCATTTTCAATTATTTTGATTCTCATTTCTCATTGACTATCAATGATCATGCGATCACTGTCATCGAATAGATACAAGTGTAGATGTATTATGAAGTTCTAAAATGTCGAAATAAAAATGTCTCAAATAACATGTTGAAAAGAAAGTGTATCATCAATAACAACTATAGAATATATCGTAGAACCATTTGATTGTAATGTTTGTTAATGTACTAGTAATCAATTTATGTTTGATTCTACTAAAAAAAACATTTGGTAAAATTGATTAAACGAAATCAAAAAATATCTAATTTAATTTAAACTTTCAAATGGATTATATCAATATTTTTTTCTCAATCAATTTCTAAAAAAGATCTATTGGATTTTAATCAATTATGTTCATCTCATTCTTCTTTTTTTTATAGGTTTATTAATTGAATTTAACACTCTATTGTTCTTTAACAATGAGTTCATCTTAGTTATATTTATTCTATATGTAATATAAAACCTAATTTTTGATAATACAAACGTACAAGTTAAAACAAAATCTTAAAGTTTAAAATATCTGCATTTTCTTTTTATAACACATATTCTCGATACTGTAGTCATATCAAATGTATTTATATATCATATATCTACAAAATTCCTTCGTTTAATGATATTCAATTTGATATACGTGCGATAGTTTTATCTGATACATGAGATTTCTGAGCTATTTATTCATTCAAAGATATTATTGAATCGCCACTTTTATTTACTGTTTCAGCAATATTTGCTCTGAAAGCAGTTTGTTTAGTTGATCGAGAACAGTAAAGATTGTGCTGGACATTTAAAACTTTATTAGCCAGATTTTCATATGACTTTATACTGATTGGATTTACGAAAGTTATATATTCAAATAAACATGAAATATTTTAAACATACCTATACTATCAAGTGGCCAAGGAAAAATGGATCTCCATATTTTAGTTATATGTCTTTAACATTCGTCTGCTCGGACTTTATCTTTTTTTTTTTTTCAAAAAATTCTTCTTTTAATTCTCTACAAAATGGTATGTTTTTTTTGTGAATGTAAATAATATCTACTATTTTCTAAAACAAGCTTCAAACGAACATGTTTGTAAAACAAAATTTTGTCGAATTTTTATGACTTTATGTTTTAGTTCTTCCATAAGAATACGTTTCGATGATAATTTTTCTCATTTAACATAATAAACAAAATTATCTCGAATTGAACAGTCCAATGAATTTAAATGTAAATTATTCAGTGGTCAATATTTCTTGTTAATGATAAAAGGAAAAATTGTTCTGATGAAATCTCCAACCTATATTCCAAAGATTTCACATACATATTTTATTGATACTTGAATAGTATTATGTACTTATTGAGTGTGATATAGAGTTTCGTGATCAAAAATAACCATCACTGTTAAATTAGAGATTTCATTAGGATAATGTCAAAGTTCATATCACTCCGTGAACACAATGATGATGTCAGAACAACTTCTTCTCTTGTTATTAACAAGTAATATTGACTACTGAATAATTCACATTTAAATTCATTGAACTGTTCAATTCGAGATAATTTTTTTTATTGTACCGAATGAGAAAAATTATCATCGAAAGATATTCTTATGGAAGAACTAAAACATAAAATCATAAAAATTCGATAACATGTTGTTTTACAAAAATGATCGTTTGAAGTTTGTTTTGGAAAATAGTAGATATTATTTACATTCACAAAAAAAAACATACCATTTCGTAGAGCATTATACGATGAATATTAAAAAAGATATAATTGAAATATTGAGAAATCCATTTTCCTTGGAACACTCAATATTTTAGATTGTGTCAAGATTTCGACTTATAATTATCAATTACTCCAATCAAGTAGACTAAAAGATAATTAATTAAGTCTTCAATATGTTGATTTCATTTTAAAACTTCGTACGAAAGCTAATTAGTCAATTTCGATTCATTGAAAATATAGTTTTATTACCAATTGTAATCATAATGATCAAAGAATAACAATTAGTATTATTAACACCAACACCAAATGGAATGTGTAGGACGAAATAAAACTACAAGACAAATCATATGAAAGAAGAAGGAAAAGATGAATAACCTAAGAACTAGAGATATGCAGGGTAGAGTTTTGAGTATGCAAAAAAAATTTACCTTACACATCTTTACAATGAACCTTGGCCGAATGTTAGTACTGGCATACTGTTATCTGTTGACATTCACAATTAGACTTTAAGAAATATGTTTTAATGTTTTCTTACCTAACAAAAACTCCATTTACATTCCGAAACATGACAAATTAGTAAAAGATATAATTTCATCTAATACTTTTTTTTGTCTATAGACTTCCATTAATCTTATTGACATACTTTTGCTTTTAGATTAATTTAATGAGTATTAATAAGATAATAAATTTAAGAAATTCTTTTTAAAAAAATAACGTAAACAGATTTTATTTATTATTAAGTATTTTTGTAGTCAAGAAAGTTCTATAGTTGATTTGTATCATATGATATACTTTTAAAAAATTTGCTGAATAGATTAATATAACTCAATATTTTAATTCAATATCGTGTTATAAGATAAATCAATACTCACTTGATCATGGAAGAAAAAGAAAATATTTTTTGTCTCTGCTCTTTCGTTTTCTTAAATTACGTATGTGGATTAACGAAAAGTAAAAAGCATTAATATTAATGGATTCGAAACAGTAGACCATGGATCTATGTGATTATAAAGAGACAGAAGAAAAAGGGAATAGGTAAATATATGTGCATGATTTGTTATCTACTAAGTGCTCGACACGTTGCATATTGCGTGTATCAAAAAAAAAAACAAAAATTTCCTTTGAGTATTCTTATACTTTATAAAAGAAATTTTATTTCTTGATTCAACAATTTTTCATTGTTGATTATTTCATCAGTACATCTGTCATCTGTCATTTATTATACACAAAAAATACCGTTCATGAAAAACAAAATGAATGTATTTATAGGCGACTACGTTATCGCTATCGTGTACATATATAAATGATTGATAACTACATATTCGAACGAAAAAGTAAATTTATTGACATATATATTCGCTTTCTCTTTCATTTTTCGTTTTTTTTTTCTTCATTTCTTTTCTCATCAGACACTTATATAAAACCTTTTTATAGGTAACGAAGTACATATGGAAGAAAATGTACAATAGAAATATGTTACGTTGGCGACATATTTTGTTATGCTTATCAATATTCTACATTAAATTTTCATCCGTAAGACCATCTATTCTATCGACTAAATTTAATATAACTTTAATAACACCGAGCAATAAATCATTACCAACTGCAAGACCTCATGTATATATTATTCTATTCTATTTCTTTAATGATCTATTTCTTTTTGTTTTTAAATAGAAATCAGTGTATGTTAAACATAAATTATCAAATAATGAAGAGCGATGGACTATTGGTAAGATGAATTAAGCGATTTTTAGAAATAAACATTCCATATGATTTAAATCGTACACAAACCATCGGTAAACTGTTCAGAATAAAGGTACGCTATAGTGGCAATTAATTGGCAACAGTTCGATATTTAAATGACCAACTATTCTCTGACCATCATTTTACCATGACATGCCGTTTGTTGTTCCCTGATCGGAAATTTATTACCGAAATACTGATGGTAGTGCGAACAAGCGTACAATATAGGATATTTCACTTCTGTTGTGGAATTAAAACAAATATTTGTTTATGATAAAGTCTAAGATAAAAAGCAAAGATAAAAAAAAAAAACAAAATACGGTCTATACAAAGATGTTAGTTATTAAAAAATATATGTTTGGATCATCTAATTAATTAAGATATGAGTCAATTCGAATAGAATAACATGTTCCAATAAAAGAAATCCAAGTTTTTTTTTTCATATGATTCAATCAAAATGAGCTTCTTGGCTCAATTTGATTCTGGTGACATTTTTTAATAGTACATAACTTAACAAAAAAAGAAAATGTCGAGTTAAAATTGGTAATCATTCTTACAGAGAAATCGTCTAAGGAAGCAGTCATATGAATAATACCCTAATAAAAAGGTATGCGAATGTTAGCATTGATATTTAAAGAATCGAATAAAATACTCATTCAAATGTAATGAATAGAGAGGAAATCGGTCTAAAATCCATACTGACAGTGGATTGATGAGTTGATGTACTATTCTGTCTGTGGATAGTGATATTTGACGTAGTCGATTTTCGACAAAGTTTCATTATACATCCTTTATAAGATAATAAGAGAAAAAAAGAAATAAGACACATCGGTAATGACTGGTCTACTGATTATTGGTCGGTCTGAAACCCTCGTACACCTACTAGTTCTATCAATGAGGCAATTCGTTTAATTTTAATTCAGTTTCATCTTTTACTCAATAAATAATTCTTGTTTTGAATTATAATATTTGGTACTAAAAATTAACTTTTTTATGTTAACAAGAATTCTAGGTCTTAATTATTCTTTCATTGCCATAGTTAATATATCAAAAATATTTAATTTTTTGACACTTTATTCTAATTTTATTGTATAGAGAATTTGTTCAATCTAGAAAAAAAAAGAATTATTTATTTAAAAAGTTTTATATGATACATTTGATCTCATGTTTTATTGATCAGTTTATTTTCGATAGAATTATCAATGATATTAAGATTGTAACTGTCGAGAAATTATCTTTGCACGTAAAATAATCAATTTGTAAACTTATCCTATCTTACTGAACTGTAAATTTTCTTCAATCTGCTTTTTAAATCATTACATTTTGATAATATTTTTTCTATTTACACCAATTAAGTCATCGAACTTAATTTGTATAAAATTTTGTACACTATAATTTTCTTTTCGTTTCACTATAAAATGCAAGATGATCAATTAATTTGAAATTCTATTTCAATTTAAGAAAGTAATAATTGATCGTATTTTTCTTTTAGTTGGAATCGAACCATTAATTCAAACACATCGAAAAGCAATTGAATATTTGACTGTTCATCTTTGTAATACACATATTCATCTTTCGATTTCGTATGAAAGAATATTTCAATATTCAAAAACAAAATAAATAAGAACTTTATTTTAGGCATGATGAAAATTTAGTGTGTAATGATGATCAATCAATGCTAATCTATGAATGGACTCCATATTCATCATCATCTCCTTTTCGTATATCTGATGGTAAAAAAAAAAGACGGAGTTTTCATAGAAATCTAATTTTTCTTATATTTTGATTTCTAATAGGTTCTGGTTTCGACTTAACAAATTTTAAATCAATTGTACTTACAGTTATTTATAGGAAAGAAAAACAAATACATAAAGAACAATCAGGTGTTATACTGTACATATCAATTCAATCGTAGGTCATTTTGTTTTTCAATCAAGATATTATCATTTAACAGAACATATTAGGACTTTCTGGTATTAAGCAAACAAGTAATGATGATTAGCGTTCAGGCAATAATTTCATTTTCGATTAAATTTCCATTTATAAGAAAAAAAAATCAATTGAAGACCAAAAGCAGCTACACATTTTCGGAAACAGCATGGTATAGATTGAAAAGTCTATAAATCAAAATAGAAACTTTCATTGTATTTTTATAAATTACTTAAATAGAGCTAAAATAGAGAAAAATATTGTAAATCTCAAATTTTATTCTATTATACGAAAGAAAGACTTCTTTTTCAAATAAAACAAAATTCTAATTTTTTGTCTTTTTAAATTCAGAAAGAATCAATTCAATCGAGTTGACCGATAAGAGAGTGAAGAAACTAGATTGATGGCTTCTATTTGCTAAGAAGAGTCGATGATAATCATTAGCAAAAGTTCACTACATGCTAATCGATGACCTGTGACACATTGGGAGTCACCCATCACGGATGTCTAGATACAAATTACATTTTTTTTTGACAAACTTCTACTTTCACTTGAATGTTCGAATTCAAAAATTCTTTATAAAGAATCCATTTGCTTAAATATGTTGATGATTTTTTTTGTATTAAACAACTTATAAACGTGATTAATTCGTAGATGATGCTTCGTAAAATTTTGAGAAATTATCCTATTGAATAGGTTTAAAACATGACAAAAAGATCGGAATCAGTGTTCGAACGTCGAGCTGCTTCAAATGCAAGAAGGATAAATAGTGGATATCAAGACTTCAGAATTCTTTGAAAGTCTTCTAGTGATTTCCAAAGATTTCTGAGGATTTCATAAGATGTCAAGAGACACTAAGCCTTCAAACCTAAAGTCTCTGCTGCTTCTCCCTTGGTCTGACCTAGAATTCAATGGGTCTAGAACTTTCGAACCCGGACCCAACCAGGTCTGTGTCTGGGATTGGCTCGAGAGGGAAACAGTAAACTTCGAGACTTCACGGAACTTCGACAGACTTCATGGAATTTCAGAAAACTTCAAGACTGAAGTCTCTAATGTTTCTTCCCGGCTCTAGTCTGACCTATCTCCTTTACCTATCTGAAAATATCTGGTTTTTGTTGACCTCCGTCTCCGCCATTTTCTGGACACTCTTTATGGATGGCCGCCTACTACTATCGCATGTCGAACGTTTGGGTATTTTAGTGCACACAGCAGGCCTTTTCTCTTCGCAAACTAATTGACAGATTCTTCAGTTTTAAGTAAAATTAAATGTATGAAAAATTTCTTTTTCTTTTCCCTAAGATTACGATATCAAATGGCTACCGTAGTGGTTGGTGATCAAGATAGGGGAACACGTAACTATTTGTTAGAGGATGTATATTATATATCTAATAAAATCTTTTTCTTTTTTCTTTTTGTTCTTTAAGATTTTTCATGTCGTTCGTCAAATGTTCCACGTTTATTATATGGAATAAAGAAATTAAATTCCAATGAAAATAATACTTGGTGGCGTATATATGTTATTCGTGTACGTCAATTTCGACGAAAATTAATTCAATTAGTATGTGATTCAAGAATATTATCAAATACAAATCAAAGTGCTATTGAAATATTATCACCTGATATATTTCTTATGAAAGGTGATTATTTATTAATTGAATGTGAAAATATTTCACAAGCTAATTGTTATTTTCTTATTTATTATACTTATAAATCAAAACTAATTAAAAATGATAATATTTGTCAAAAAAATGATTTTTTTGATTTATTCAAGTTTGTTATATTATTTTAGTTTTGTTTGTCTAATTTATCTATTTTTAATTCTATAGACTTCTACCATCAAGAGATATACTTAATACAAATCTAAGTACAATGAAGACATCGAGTATTCATGGATCAACAAGTAATGCAATTGATTTCAGTAGAAAAATATTTTCGATTGTTTGGTGTTTTGTTTTTCCTTTGTTTAGTAATATTGTTAATATTTATATTATTATTAATCATTTGGATATCAATTATAGTTGGTTGTATTATAATGCGTAAGTATTTATATTTAGTAGATTATTAATTATATAATTATATTATAATAAGGTCGTATACGTGGATTAGTCAATTATCGTCCAGAACCAACATTTCCATTTTCATCACAAAAATATAATTCAACAAATGCAACACGAGGTGGTAATGATAATTATCAGCAACGAACAGGTGATGCAGATCACATTATACAAATGGATGTTGAACATGCTTAATAATTTGTATTGATTTTGTTTTTATTTTTTTGATAGAAATCAAATTGGATGTTATTTCTCTCTCTCTCTCTCTCTCTCTCTCGCGAATGTTATTATTTAAGAGAAATCAATTTTTAATCTTTCTTTCTATTTTATGTTTTTTTTTAAATATTAATCCGTATAGAATTAATTATGAATGTATAACTTAATTCAATTAGTTTTTTTCAATGTATTGTATCTTTATGAAAAAATTGATATTTTTTTATTGTTTATGTTATTAATTATAGAATATTAACTTTTCTATTTAACGAGGAAAGTCTTCCTACGGATTAATTGCTTTTAAGGTGAGACTATGTGCATCATCTAGATTCACATAAGTTTTGAATATCTTGAAAAGAGTTCGGACCTTTATCTTATTCTTGCGTAGATATTAAAAATTTACAGTAGTTTTTAAATGTATACGGTAGTTTCCCTTGGCAATACTAAGAAAATTGATTTTCGAATTTCGACTTGAAACTTTGCATAGAAATAATTCTTGATGAGAATAGTTTATTGTGAAAGTTTCAGATATTTTTGTTGCTTCTATTCTAAGAAATAGCCACGATAAAAGTGTATCATCCACGTACATTGCTTATATACAGTCGCAGATTCCATGTTCTTATTTCATGACAGGAATAGATCAGATAGCTTGATACTTTCACGATTACCTATTCTCGTTAAACCTTGTTTCTATGCAAAGTTTCAAGTCGAAATTTGGAAATCAATTTTCTTGGTGTTTCTGAGGCGAACCAAAGCTTTCATTTAAAAAAATATCGTAAATTTGCAGTATCTCGGCAGGAATAAGCTAAAGATTTGAACTGTTTTCAGAGTATTTATAGATCATTTAGTTCTACATAATGTACGTAATTTCGATTCAAAAGTGATTTATCAGTTGAGGGACTTTTCTCGTAGGCATAAATATTTCGTTCATTGACGTTTTTATTAAGAATAGCAAAAAATTTGATTTTCTATTTGCAGAATTCAAAATGTATCTATAAAAGTTCGGTTAACATAGATTCAAATGATATGATTTTGATAGACAAAGGAAAACTTTATCAAAGTATATTTCAATGAAAAAGGTTTATCAACTTTGAAAATCAAAATGAACCAAAAAAAATTAACAAAAAAAAACAATTTTTTTATTTGACTATTATTGGATACTCATTAATCCTTCCAGTCATAATCAGGACTAAATTTGATAAAAAGTATATATTTTGATAGAAAATATTAAGTAATATTTTATCCAGTATGGCAGCGCTCTTCCGAAGATCGAGTTGATCCTTTCGCGGAGTAGATAGACAACATTCTCAGTAGCCAGGATACTGATTGCACTGCATACCAATTTACCAATCATAGACTGAATTTGATGCATACCGAATACAAATGATAATTAGATGTCATGGAACAAGGATTGATCAAGATTAGCACAAGAACACTGAATGTGTACGCACCTGACCATTCCGGACTACTGTATACTTTTCTCGGAACTTGTAGCTATGGTATTAAATACTATGTATCCATACTCTCAACGTGTATTGTATCAAAACGGGTGAATATTTTTGAAGTCTGTTAAAACTGATAGAATTGAGTCGTTTTCGATATACATTGATTATGTTAATACGTATGAACCACCTTTACTAGCCACAGAATCCAAATCGTCCTAGTTATGGGATAAATTTTTATTAGTAAAATATATTCTGAAACTGTTTTCTTCTCGGTTAATTTGAGTTCTTTTTAATAAATAATTCGAATTTGGGTAGAAAGCATTCTCTGCAAACATTTATAATTAGAATCGAAAATCGTAAGCGCTATCACCAGTAAATCATCGGTATACCAGCAGTAGTACGAACAAACGTGCGACATGAGGAAGTTTTAAATTGTTCTTTCGTAAGAAAAAATTTGAATAGCACGCTGATATTAACAACAGTACAAAAATATATTTTATAGAAAACGTCCCAAAAGTAAGAGGGAAAATACCTATCGAAGTATATAATAGAAGAGATTAGTCCACCACATGTAATACTAAATAACAATAATTAATTTGAATTTCTCGTTGAAATTCGTCGTAAGAAATTCTTATATATATTTAGAATATATAATTAAATATAGTCCCGTATTTTCTATTCGACTTTGTGTGACCTCTAGTGATGCTTATTCTTTTCATTCGTCGTTTTTTTATGTCAACAATTGAAACAGAAAAATATTGTTGCGAACTAACTATATTCACTGTACAAAAAAAATGAAAATACTTAGATAAGACGCATGAAGCGTAAATATTATATTTATTCCGCTGGAATATCTAAAATTGGTCCTCCGTTAACACTTGACATATTGGATTGAGATACTTGATGCATCTTTTGTTTTGAATGTCTAGCTGAGATATCTAAAGTACTAATGGATGGCCGATTTTAGACACTATGTGAACTAGACACATGAATCGTATAGTAAGAAGCTTAACATTTTTAGAATATTCTTGTATTTTTATCGACCATGGCATTTCATACGAAGAAAATAAAAACACCGATGCATACAAAACGCAATACAGATATAAATATCATAATACAGAATTGTACGAAGCGTCAACTTGAGGAGAAAAATAATAAGTAAGATCAATAATGTGACATTTATTGAAATAATGTTTTATTTTTCAAAATTATTATATAGTTGTGTTTTGATTATGACTGGTTCTCTTAATCCAATACATCGTTCACATATAAAAAATCTTCAGCATGTTCGAAACTATCTTGAACACCATAGATCAAAACCATTGAATGTTCTTGCTGCTTATTTATCACCTACACAGTATGTTTTATATGTTAACTTACAATATATATACAGAATGTACGAAAAATTCTTTTCTTAATATTTTTTCGTTTATCTTTACTATTTGATTTAACTTTATCAACTATTTTTTTAAAATTATAGGTGAATATACTGAGTTTTTATTTATACAAGCACCCTTCGAAGTTATTACTTCTAACTGGAATATAAAATTTCATCCTTCTTTTCTATATGTTAAAAGACATGAAGCAATGGTTATTTTTTTTAATTACTTCATTTTTTTGAATGTTATCCCCATAGTCACCTTCTACATTGGTTAGCAAGCATAGCTGTCGTATCTAGACTTGAAATAATTGATGTACGACTTCAAAGTTGTAATGTACTTAGAAAAACTTACTGTGTGGTGTGTAATATCAAGAAAACTGAATGTTGAGTCATTTGTTTTTATGATTTTAATGATTGGCCAACAAAATAACCTTGACATACTCTATAGCTTCTTTCACAAGATTTTATAAAAAGAATTATTAAAAAACTGATTTTCCAATAACATAGAGTATTAACACACTGCTTCAAGACAGGTCGCTACTATGTGACCGATATGTCTGACGATCAGTGATTTAGAAGAAATGGACCGATCTCATGAGCTTTACGATCACTAGACTTAATATTATTGGATTTCTTTTTATAAAAATAAATTAAAACAAATGACTATAAAACGATAATTAAAGATTTAAACAATTTAAAGATTAGTATGATTCAAGATATCGGAATAATTAAAACGAACCGCTGTCTAATGTTTTTCTACATATCAAACAAAAAGTTAAATTTTTGCATTTCAGTTAAAGATAATAGCTTTGAAGAGTGCTTCTAAAAGTTTACTCGTTTCATTACAAACTCGATGTGTATGGACCTATCATTAAAAAAAATAAACTTAGTTTATAAAGTTGAATCGAATAGTAACGATATACTTAAAAATTTTTCAGGCACTCGGTATATATGTAATGGGTATCCAAATGATTCAACACGGTTTATTTTCAATTTTTTTCCGTTGTCTTAAGCACTACAAAGAATCCAAATAGTAATTTTAGAGAAAAAATTCTTTCCAATAAAAAAAAAACAAATACAAATTATTGTCAGATTTCCAAAGATAGAATCTCCAGAAAATCAAAACTTTAGTTTTTTAGCATCTAGAACGCGTAAATATAATTTTTTCTTTTCGGATGATATAAAATCATGAATCGAACAATTCTCTACAGAATGAGACGTCTCCGAGTTGTCTATGATGTTTTATTAGGTGAAGTACAACATTTTCATTGAACGTCTTAAAAGAGCGTTTCTATTGAATATAATAAAAAAAGTCACTTCGATAGCTTCCACAAAATCGCTATATCTCAGCTAAAAAAGACCGTCGTAGAGAACTCAGTGACGTCTCATTTTGTAGAGAATTGTTTGCCCTATCATTTTATATAATCTAAAAAAATATGATATTTATACATTTTAGGCGCTGAAAAAACTAAAGTTTTGATTTTCTAGACATCCTATCTTTGAAAGTCTGAGAATAATTTTTATTTTCTTGTTGGAAATAATTTTCTCTGCTTGAATCAATATTTAGATTCGTTGCAATAGAAAAAAATTTGAAAATAAACCTCATTGAATAATTTTGGTGCCGAATGTATAATTTTAAATGTTAATTTTTTGAAAAAAGTGATTCGTATGTTCTCGATAAATTGGGTCATTCGGATTGGATTTCAGCTGAAGATCGATGTGAACTTTGTGAACAAGTTATTGGATTGGATGAAAATACAAAATCTTGGATTTCTGTAGCTAAAGGTGAATGTCAATTCAATGGATTCGTTGATTTTGATGAAGTAAGCATGAGTTTTGCTGAATTTCTCAATTATGAATTATGTGGACCTGAAAAACTTCTCAAACATCCATTAAAAATTGTTTATATATGTGGTTTGGATCATTTTAATAAATGTCCTTATGTTACACAATTGGTAACAGCAGAAAATGTAACTTGTGCTGTGATATATCGTCCTGGTGCTTCTGATAGTCGGATAAAAAATTTTGAAGAAACCTTGCCGAATTTATATTATATTCCATTAGCTGATGAACGTGAAACACTTGTTGATATTAGTTCAACAGCAATTCGACAACAGCATCATAATCCAACTAAGACAGATCTTACTGGATTAACTTATCAATGTGTTATTGACTTTTTAGAAAAAAAATATGGGAAAAAATAATTTTTTCTTATTTTAAAAATGATTAGATGCAGAAGTTTTTTTTTAAATTAAAAGATTGAGATTCTTCTCTTGATGATAGAATAAAATTTACTTGAAAAAACAAACAACTTTATTTGACTTTACTGAATTGAGTATTTACAAAAAAAATAAATATCTCCATATTGGATTCGATAATTTTAAAATAAAATGTTCTATTTTATATCAATCATGTTATTTGAATATTGTTGATAGCACGTTGAATTTTTTCAATATCTTCTGTTTCATTTTCAAATTGTTGTCGTACTTTTAATGCTTGTTGTAATAAATCAAGTGCTGATTGATTTTCTCCATGAATTATATGTATAAGAGCAAGATTGAATGCATAATCAGTCCAATCAAGTATATCATTCGGTATAGAATTCATTGCACGTTTATAATACTCTTCAGCATCATTAAATTTACTTTGGTTTTGTAATGATAGTGCAGTTCGAGCATAATTTCTCGCTGTTTCTATTTGTGAATTGGTTGATTCATTATCTGTACGAGAAGTTAAATTTGATTTAACTGATTCATCATTATCACATGAATGTTTACGTTTTTTAACAATACGTCGTACTTGACAACGATTTAAAGCATTATGTGATAAAAGTATTTGTTTGATTGAATCATCTTGTGCTCTATCAAATGGTTTACGTTGTTCACGATTATATTGTAAAACATCAAGTACACTTGGTCGTGTATTATCACCACCATTTATATTAGCATTACATTGATTAAGTAATTTCATTACAAGATTTTCATTTCGACGAGCAACAGCGTAATGTAAACATGTATCACCAAAATTATCCTAAAAGAAAAATTAAATTTAATAGAAAACATAAATAAGACAAACTATTTGATTAAAATGAAAAACATACTTGTAAATTTACATCATTAATATTAAGTTCAAGTAAATAATCGAGACATTTGATCGATTCATGATGACAAGCAAGCATAAATACTGTTAAACCTTGTTTTTCTCGTATTGATAAAGCTTTTAAACAACGTTCATGTATAGCATTTGTTTGTTCTTCTGAAAATATTTTTATTTGAGAATGAATAAGCATTGTTAAAGCTTTAAGCATTTCAGCATCATCTCGTTCTACTGCATAATGTGCAGCCGTATATCCATCAATATCTTGACAACATGGATCACATCTAAACATCATTAATAAACGTATCCATTGATATGGATAATTATGCATAGTTAAAATATGTAAAACAGTCTAAAAATAATTCATACAATATATAAATTAATGAAACTTTATATATATATTTACTTGTTCGTGTTCATTTTTCATTAGAATTATATCTTTATGATAGATATCAAGAGATCGACGAAATACATCAAATTTTCCATGAAGTAAATAAGAAAATATTTGCGACGAAGAATTTGTTGGTGAACAATATAAAATTGAACCACAAACACTATTATGATAAAGATTATTAGGCGTTGCTAATGTTGATTGAAATGAACTATGAAGATCAGCTAATTGAATATCTGAAGAATTAATTTCATCAGACATGATACAATCTATAATACAACAATAGAAAAAATAATAATTGCTCGTTTTTCATATATATATGAAGCAAAAATGCATTGTCATACGATTTAGAATTATCATACTTTATTCGAACGTTAAAAGTAAAAGCCAATCATACTTTATAACGATTATCGGCCGTCTCTGAAGTGATTAATAATTTTGGCTTGTGAGTCAGTTACCTTGGCCGTTTCAAAAAATAAAACATAACGTACGATAAGTATCTCACTTTTTATATCAATATCGAAAAAGAGGAAGTAATCATCCAGATATTTTTTTTTTGTCTGTTCGTTAAGGTATTACCCCGAACGACGCATTGTAAAAACAAAAAATCAAAACGAAATGTCGTTAAAACGTATAAACAAATATATGAGTACCGATTTTACTTTTAATGTATGACTGATGAAAAACAAAAAAAACCTATTTTATTATTTTATATGATGGCGTAAGAGCAGTCGTCATTACCTTTGGACTTTGAGTTCTTTGTTCTGATGTAAACATTGATACGTCTGTTTGCTTTTTATTTTTTTCATTTTTTAAAATAATCGCAATTTTTCTCTTAAGTACCCTTAAGGTATGATCCAAAACGGAAGAACAACAAGTCGACTTGTGTTCACATATTAATAAATGATATTGCATTTTTCACATGTAAAAATTTGTCATACATATATCCTTGTATCCTTTATGGTGGAAGTATGACAAATATAAATGACGAAAAAAGCTAATATTATCGAATGTTCTCGGATGTAATGACTAACAGTAATATAAGAGGAAGAGGAAACAAATGCGTATTTCGATAAGATTAAATTTACGTTAAATGCTACTATTTATAGCAATATACGCCTAAATTCCATAAATGATGTGAATCATTATTACGTTTTCTTTTTGCTCTATCAAATACGTTTTTATTGCACATATGAAAACTATACAAAAATAGATATTATTATCAAGTGAGAGACAGATCGTGTATATTTTCACTAGCAATCTTTGTACGTCTTTTTATTGATTGATTAGAAGGTATGGTAGAAAGATCACGTAGTTGTAAATTGTTATTTGCTTGTCGTAATAATTCTAAATCTTGTTCAATTATTTTTCGATTTCTACGTGTATTTGGTCGATTTAATGGTAATATATGAGATAAACGTTTTTTTGATGAAGATTTTCGACGTTGAACAAATTTTTTTTTAATCGTATTTTGTATAGGTTTTTTTGTTGATATTTGACTACGAGTTGTAATAGTTGATTTATGAATTGAATTTATTAATGAATTACTATCACGTTCATCGTCTTCATCGATAGATGATGGTTCATCTTAATTTAGAAAAGAAAAGTATAAAAAAAAAAAACAATAAAATATTTTCAATTAATTTTTTTACTATATTCAGTTGATTTGGTTCGTTTAATAATTGAATTATTTTGTTGTTCTATTGGATTTAAATACGTATGATCGACACTTGGACATGGTGTAATAATAGTTGATCTTGACAAACAAAAGTTTTTATTAGTTGTTTTTTTTTTATTAAATATTATTTACTCTCTATTTGATGTTGATAATTTTGATTTGATATTTGAATGTATTTTATTTCGCTTCGTTGATTTTGTTATCCAGGTTTCAGACGATGAAAGACGACATTTTTCATGATTGTCTAAATAAATAACTTAAATAAACAATAATATTACACCTACTTCCTACCTTTTACAGGTTGACGATGGCTGAATAATGATATAGAACGAGGTCGTTTAAATCCTTTTGAATATAGATAAAGCAATTAAAAATATTTATATTTCAATGATAAACAGAATTTTATGTATTTTATAGTCTGTTAAACGCATATTAAAAATAAAATTTTATATACTTTCGAAATTTTTTCTTATTTAAAGTAAAAATCAAATGTCCATTTGAATATTTGAATTTTATAGAAATATACGAGTCAAAAAGTATTTCTTGCATATCTACATAGTGAATATATGGTGAATTTTATAACCATGTGATCAGAAGCCGTGGAAGTGGGGAGGGAGTATGGGAGGTGTACACCACCCCCTCTCCCCCAATAATGGGGAATTTTCAACTTTTTTCAATGATAGAAATGGATTTTTTGAACTTTCTATGATATTTTTATGATATTTTGTTGCAAAAAGTACCTTTACACCCTCTTCCTCTAATCTTCGTATCCCCACGCGGCCTCTGTATGTGACTAAGTACGTGATAAACAGAACTGATGAGGTAAACTACTTTTCGAAGCGAGTGACATTATTTTTGTCACTTTTTCCTCTTTCTGGTTATTTTGACAAAGAACGTTAACAACAAGTTATTTATGACACCATATATATATACTTCCGAATTTTTATACACAGAAAAACAAAAATAAGAACAATATTACATGACATTAAATGATATGATGACAAGGAAGTAAATACAGGTCAGAAATATTCAGCATCTTTTGTTACTCAAACTTAGTAGTGACGCTTATAGATTTGAAAAACAAGACAGAAATTGAAGTCTGAGCTATAAATAAGAGTAATACTATTATAATTCGATTTTTTTTCTAAAACTTGATTAAAAGTTTGAATGCATCAATGAATTTAAATGCGTAATCAAAATAGAGTCTATTTTTCAGATAACAGCTAAATTTTATAAAACTTTTCTAAATCATAAGAAAAGATTTTCCGACACAAATAAAATCAAACTTGGAGATTTCGAAAAATCATATATTCATCAACTGTTTCAAATCTTTAGCTAAGTTCTACAAAAATTTATTATTTTCTCCAAATAGCTTTTCTTTGATCGAAAAAAATCGAGTTTGAATAGTATTAGTTTCACTTCTATCTATAACGTAAATTTCTATCTCAGTCACCGACAAAGGGTTCACTAGGGAAATTGATTACATTAGCATCAATATTTACTGAAGTACTGATATTCGCGTTCACTGCAACATTGAGACATCAACTCTATCAAAATATGCCCTTTTTTTTATAACAGTATGTTCTAATGTTTCAATAAACACTACTGCCAATACGCACGAACTATACTGAGTCGGTGGTAATCAGTAAAATGAAACTACATATTTCTAACGTCTCAGAACTGTTTTATTACCTTTGAGTATAAGATGGTGCATTGATGCTACACTTACCTTCCCGCATAACTATTATAGATTTATCAAAACAATCAAAACAATAAAATCAACTGTTGTCTTTTGATGCCGTTCCCGACCACAGTAAAAAGAAGGAGATAATCTTTTATAAATAAAAAACTAATTTTAAAAGCTGTTTACAAATAAAAAGTGTTTATTAATATCTAAGTTAATATCTAATTGCATATCAAAGATCTTAAAATATAAGTATTAGTTTATGAAAAGCGATCTCGTTAAAAGATCATTTTGAGAAAATATACATTCAACTGATACTGATGTAGTAGGAATACAAATGATTTTTCTAGTAAGCTTATTAAGAGATTGATATGAATTTATTCAATTTTTGAAAACAAGAATCACTGATTAAAGACGGCTATATGATCCTGACTACAGAATGGTCTATATGTAGACTTGTAGAGAAAGTCTTTCTCTAGAAGCTTACAGATATTCCTTTCTATAGTTAACAATCATCGAAAAACTGATGGTCGCATTTTCTCTCTGCAGAAAACTATCTACTTCAACTGAAACTGATTTTGATATTGAATTTTTAACTTTTGTATGACAGAATATTTTCGTTTTAAAGTCATACAAGATACAATTTGTTCGGCAGCTTTACGCACAAGACTTAAAGAGACTGAAGTCTCAGTCTTTCAGAATATGATTCTAATCTAATTATCAGTTGTCATAATTTTGTTTTTGCAAATTTGACTTGTAATTTTCCTTTTACAATTATTGAACAAAAACGTGTTGAAATATAGGGGTAAAAATTTCGTCCCTCTACACTAGACTCCGTCGAACTGTACTTTGATATTCTCAATGAAATTTTCTAATCGGAATTAGATAATCGTCCCAAACATATGAGATACTTTTTTTTTCAGTTTTTTTGGTATGTGGTGACTAGCACAGTCTATACATGTCTCGGACGACTAGAGCCTATCGAGTCCGAAACCAACGCGACAGGCTCTATCGCACACGCCATGACAGACATAATCCTAGAAACGTCACAGATTGTATGTGAATAGCACCTCATTATAATATATGAACTAATTCCTTATTACATTTCGAGAGGATTAAGTAGAAGAATAGTGAAGAAATGTGTCCCAAAATAGATAGAATAAAACAATCTTCTTGTGACTAACACCAGCAGTTAAATCGTGTTTCATATTTTAATTTCGCAGAGATGGTACTAATAGCTGTCTTTACCTGAAATTGAATTATATGGTAATTTAATAATATTATTTGAATCTGTTTCATCTTCCAAGTCATAATCTGTTTTTTCTTCACAAAGTCGTTCATAAAGACGAGGAAGTACTATATTTACATATAACACAAAGTAAAACTTTGTTTTCTTTCAAAACAAAATTTCTTTTCAATTACCTTTTGTTTTCACTGTTGATTTTGGTGCAAAATTATTAATAATTGATTTTGAAAAATGATTTTTATCTCTATATAATTAAACAGGAAAAAAATTCATAGAACTAATAATCAAGTATTATATAACATACAAAAAGATTTGTTTCTTCTCATTTTGATTTGCAGATATTGTTCTAATTAAATAAAATTTCTTAAATATTAAATGAAAAATGAATTTCTTTTCTTACTTATTCGTTTGTAATGATAATCGAGTTAAATAAGCTCTTGTTAATAATGGTCGATAATACGGATCAATTGTCCATACAGAACGTGATTTAAGTATATCACGTTTTGTTTTAATAAAACATGAAATATTTATTAATGTTTGTTTTAATAAATCTTTCCATCTACGTTTAGTTGTTACTTGTTTTATATTTATTTGTATATATTCATATAATTGTTTTATAGTTAATAACCATGGTGTTTGTTTATCATAACGTTTAGAATATAAAGCAAGAAATATTAGAACACCGAATGATATAGAATTTCTATTTAAATTTTCATAATCATATGTTTTTAATTCATTACATAATTTACTTATTTCATCATCATTATTTGAATTTATATGTTGAAAAATTTTATTTTTTACATTATTATTTTTATTATCTTTCAATTCTTTAAATTTAAATGTATTTAACCATTTTAATTCAGTTAAATCATCTGAAATAGTTTGTTTCTGTGGTGATGACGATGATGATGATAAATTTGATATTGAAGCAAAACAAGAATGACTTAAATATGGTTTTTTATGACTATTTAAATTTTTTGATGAAATTTGAGTATATCTTGATAAAGAGCTAACAACTATTGAACTCTCATCACCATCACCATCATCATCATCATCATCATCACTGACACTTGAATTTAAACCGGTTATTTTTGCTGCTTGTGCATGTAAAAATGCAGTAACATCCGATTGACTAGCGACAGTAAATAGACTTGACGAGTCACATTCATCTTCTTCATTAGCCATGATAACTTTATCTTGAAAACGAACAAAAAAACACAAGATTTCGAAAAACTGAATTACCGTGATTACGAAATAATCTTTTTATTTGTCATTCTCGTTCGTAATTCGTACTCATTTGACAGGTTAAAAGAACCCAAAAAAGAAAAGAAAACCAGAATGACAATACGTCATTCAATCAACGATCGACCATATCGTTGCTGTTGCTCTGTTTGAACCCTTTTAATAATAGTAAAATTTTTTTAGTTATTTTTGTTTTCAGTTATTGATGAAATAAATATCCTATATGTAAATCAAATTAATTTTATTTCGATCATTTTGAAAAGATTTATTCAATGTAAATCAGACATGAATGACATCTAGTGATAATTTACAAATGTTATAAAACAAATCTATAGAGATAGAAAGAATCTGGAAAAATATTTAAGTAGCTAAAAGGATTCTTTATCAGGAGTAATGAATTAGAAATCTCAAATAAAACTATTTGCATGAGGATGTCTGGAAAACTAAGATCCTTCAAAACCAGTTTTTGACATTCATTTGAAGTTTTTTGGAAATGGTTTTATTTAATAGAGCAAAATCAGATATTTCGACTCTCTTCATCGAACTGTATTCAATTAACAGAAGACTCAGTAAGTATTTTTCTTTCGCTTCATAAAAAATTTCAATGATTTCGCCTTGTTTGATGCTCTGGTGCTTTCTATAAATTGAATGCAGTTTTATGACGGTAGCCGAGACATCTCATTTTACGCTATCAAATAAAACCATTTCCAAAAAGCTTCAAATGAATTCTAGAAAATAGATTCTGAGAGTCTTGGTTATTATCAAGATGAAAACTGAAAAAAAACAACTAGTTTAACCTTATTGTTCGCCACAATATGTGTTAATAGGATTTTGTCAAAGTTTTTTATACTCTTCGAAAATTAACAAGTGAATGATTATATAGCTCGAGTATCTTTAAATGATATGAATACATTCGAAAATAGAGACTGATGTTTCATTAATAGTTTCAGCTTATTTCTAACCACATTCATAAACTCTCAACAGGATTGCCATGTGTTCCAAAATGGCAGGAAAGTTTTCGAATTTTTTTCCGAGTTGTAATATTTTTCTATATTCGAACTTGTATGAGTTTGATTACAACTTCGAAACTTGAATAAACAATATCGCGCATATAAATTGAGTTTTAAGTTTAAGAAAGAACTTTTTCAAATGATAATTCTAATGTGTTAAACTGAATTAGATTTAGCCGTACGTGATGAATTGAAGGATTCGAAGACGACTATAAGTTAGATTGAAAAAGAAAAAAAAACCTGTGTCACTATCAATTTTCACATAAAATACTGATAGAGCAAAATATATTTCAATACAAAAGGCAATATATGTATTTAAACGTTAAATAACTACTTTCCAGATTTTTCCGAAATTTCTATAAAAAATTCCAAATTTTCATTGCCAAAATTACGATTTATAACTTGTCGATCTGGTAACTTTGACTAGAGCCTGTCGGGTTGATTAGGATCTGAAAATTTTGGACCCAACAAACTCTAATCATGACTTTCAAAAATATCAATCCAGATTTTTCTTTTTCTTCCAGTAAGCATCATTGATTAAGGCAAGCAGTGGAAACAACTTAATCTGAACAAACATATTAATATTTTATAGAGTTCGCACCATGGCACAGTAGATCGTGCAATTAGAGAGACGTGCGAAACTCAAATTTGAAGGTATACCATGGCCATGGTATGAAAAATTGCCAACACTAGAATTGGTACTACAAGAAAAAAAAGATGCCTCAACCGTACTAGACCTGATTTACCGAAGCTATGACCGAAGCCGAAAAGTCTTGGTTCCGTACATCTCTACATACGATTCAAATACTGATCCGACTGCTATGAATTTTTCCAACCTACCAATAGTATAGATTATCTTAATAATTCTTTAGTCTCATAGTTCGAGTCATACTTGGACACCAATTAAACTCATACGAATATACGTTCTTTATATCGATTCAAGACATTTGGCAAAAAATAATGTATCTTCGCTGATTTATCATAATTAAATCTTTTTCTTTTCAATTTTTGTCTAAAATTTTTTGCGACTTCATAAATAAATCTATTGATAATTGTGATGAAAATTTTGAATGTTGATTTAGATGTAACAATAATAAATTAAAAGAATTCCATTCACATGTCAAATTTTACATAGTCTCACAGCGGCTTCGCATAACACTGAACGATCGTTGATATTCATATTTATGGACTTGGTACTAATTGAATGACTTCTTAAAACTGACAATAGTATCATTTGTACAATAAAAGAATTGGTGATTATTGCTCCTAGCTATTTTTTTTCGTTCAAGTATTTTTTTGCTATAACTATCCTGAGGATATGAGATCGCTATATCAGAACTTGGACTTTTTTAGTCTTAGAAAAAAAAAACAATAATTTAGGGAAGTAAACACTTTCAACGAATATTGATCCCTCTATTGTTTTATGACTTATATCTCATTTATAGTTGCATGAGTAATGACCAAATCTTTATTGTGCATGTAACTGAAGATTCTCTAGAAAATAAAAATGAACAATTACTTTATTAACAAGTAGTGCTTATCATTAAAAAGTACTCAACTACACTCTTATTTTTTACTATATAGAAAGATTGTTTAATCTATAGTTTCACAATGGGTCACTGTTAAAAAGTGAAGTTTTTATCATCAATGTAGTTTCATACAGTCTATCAAAATAAATTATAAAAAAAGATCATACCTTTAACTATGATTTGAACTTCTGAAGAAAGATCTTTATGATGATCAAGAATTCGCAAAACATGATCAAATAAAATGACACATATACTCCCAGTCAATTTGTTTTGTATTGCGGATGATATTATGACATCAAAACTTCTGACACAAACCTTGAACTTTTCCAGTGTTAGTAAAAAAATCATTATTTTTATAACAGGGTCAGTTTCACGTAAAATACTCCGTCAAAAGAGCAGCTAGTATTTCTTGATTTTGATTACCAAAAATTGGTTTTTATTGGAAATAAGCATAATTTTTAGAATCAGTATGCAAAGCTACATCGAAAATTCTACATTTCATCGCAAAATATCTCTGACTAGAATTTTCCTTCTACTCCCCTTCAAGCTTTTATTCGTAAAATTTTCGGCTGTGCCTCTCCACGGCTAAAATTTGCTTGGACGTCTTTTCCAATGAAAAATAGCGTTTCCAGTATTTTTTTGCAAGTTGATTCTACGAAGCATATTTTTCTTTTAATAAACATCAATTTTTAGTAATCAAAATCTAGAAATACTAGCCGCTTTCTGTTTTGAGTAGCTTACGTGGAATTGAACCTGTTCTCAAAATAATTTTTTTTTTCTTGTTAACACTGAAAATTTCCAATATCTGGTTGTGTTATGTCATATATTCACATTACTCACAGCCATAAAAAAGAAAAACCTAATGAGGTATAACTCGTGGAGAAGGCGTTACTGCTTTTTCTTACATCTCTAAAATTCTTTCAATCAAAACGAATAAGCTATTCAACCGTGATTCCTACTGGAATGTAATCAATTCATATATGATTATTCCAAACAACCAATCATGCAATCTTGTACCTGTTTTACCCATATAAGAGTGTCACAATCATTATGCATTACATCAATTCAACATAAGATGAACTCCTACGTCTTTATCTGTTATATCAAAACCATTATCAAAAGATAGCATATCTTTCTTTTTTTTGAAATTTTATCTTTTTAATTTCTGAACACAACATATACAAACAAAGAATACAGTAAAGAAAAAAAAATGAACAAATCAAAACAACAACTTCTTTTTTGTGTTTTTTTTTAATATTTCTAACTACCATTGATCATAATTTATATACATAGATATATAGACAAAAAAAAAAGGAAAAAGATTTTTCTATTTTCCACCTTGTTTATATTGAGCTATTTCACGATCATATCTTTCTTTTTCTTGTCGAGCTCTTTCTTCATAATGACGTTTTTTGTCATCACCAATTGAACGCCATCGTTCACCAATAACTTTAGCTATGTCCGAAACAGACAATGATGGATTTTCTTTTTTTATTTTAGGTCGTTCATCTTGTGAAAATAAGAAAAACGTTGATAATGGACGTTTTGGTGCATTTGGATCTTTTTGTGATTTAGCAGCTCGTGGCATCTGTACGAAAAAAAAACAAATGAAATATTTGTTCTACTATTTTTTTTTTGAATTACAAACTTTTTAAGTAGATGTCGTATACTTTGTATGTATATGTCAGTTAGTTTGAGTTGACTATGAATAGAATCAGTGAACGCGAATAGCTTACTTCTCTATCGTCGTCGGTCGTTGTATGTGAGAGTAAGCAACTAGGGCAGACATACAGACATTTTATTCTCTTTCTGACGTTAAAGAGACAAAGGGAGAGAGAAGAAGAAGAAGAAAAAATAATTCTTCTTAGCTTACTTGCCATACACATAAACGTACAACGGGCAACGTTCATTGTGTTTAGACAGAAGTGTATATAGGGCAAGCAATAGCAGCAGTCGACTCGATTTTCCTTTTCATTCTTTTTCATTGCACGACGAGAACATAGCATAAAGACAAGAACGATAGAGAAAAAGAGGGAGAGAGGAAAAAGGAATATAGATGGAAAAGAAACAACCATTGTCACCGTTGATTATTAAAAATAGAGGAAAAAAGTTTTCAACATTTTTAAAATGAATATTTGTTTAACTTCAATAGAAATTATCAAAATAGTATAATTGTAGATTTTTTTTTCGATAATTAAATAAACAATTGATGAAAAAAATTTGCAAAATTTTGATAGTATTGAAATTGATATTTAATAAAATTAGAAGTACTAATTTGATTAAATTTTTAAAATATAATTTTACATGAAATTTATCTCTTATCATTGGCTACAGAATAAAGAAAAAATGTATTGTTTTCCCCTAATCATTTGTCAAAGTGGTTATTGACATATTGAAAGATATAATTTATATCAAATGATTGAGATCATTTTTCATTGTTTTGAATAACCTTTGTAAACCAATCTAATCCATTAAAATCAATGATAGATCTAGAATTTTGGCACAGAAGGATGATCATGATTATAAAATGTGTTTTAAAGTCGATTCGAGGTCGTATCAGCTCATTTTTAGGTGTTTTCTTCTAAGAAAAGTATTTCCGAAGGAAAAGACGATCATCCCCTCTAAATCCGCTAGTGATTTGAATGTTCAATTCATTTTCATGAAGGAAGTTGTGTAATGAATAAATGAATATTGAATTGAAAATTATCTATAAGCTATACAACTTAAATTTTATTCAAATAGAATTTTCTATCAAAAATATGAACATTGGAACAGTATTCATTTTTTTTGATATATTGTGGTGTTTTATATTCTTTGATGAAGAGTTTTGTAATACAAAATATTTTCCATGTATTAATAAGATCTGTTGATCTTCAACTTATTCGCATATTTGTTTATGTTATTTTGTTGATAATTTTTTTAAAGACTCATTTGCATATATTTCATATTCGCTTACTTTTAATTATCGAATACATTGATCGAATATTCATACAATAAACTAAATGATTTACATCCTATATTCATAAATTTAATAGACATGATATCTTCTAGACATAGGATAATTCAACAACTAATGAAAATTGAGTAAGAATTTAGTGGTTAAGTTGTACAGAGGAAATTTTTTTTCGTATTCTACATCCAATCTGAGAAAAATTTTCTTATCCTAATCTTGATTGGAGCCTACCAGGTAGGATACCAGATCATTTTGATGAGTGCTACTCTAAAAGTACAAGCCGATTATAACTTAATTCTTATTAGATCACTGTCGAGATTCCATAAACAATGTATAGGACATATTACCCGCTGTATACAAATAGTTGCAAAAAGTATTTCACATCTTCGGAGTGATTATAAAATACGGATTAAAAAATTTCATTGAGAGTATTACGATAAAGATTCGCGTGCGAACCCGAAACTTTTGAACTGAAGGAGCTCTAACCCTGACGCTATACCTTGTACAGCTCTAATTGATAGTCAAAATCAAGTCAATTAGTTGAGCTAGAACTGTCACGTATGTATTGCCTTTTTCTTCTTTAATTTTGATGAAAAATTATAAAAATGTTATGGATGACTCGTTAAAAGTATAATTAAAGTCAAAATCGAAAAATCAGCGTCACTTTATTTGATCGATGTCAGATATACAGGCTGTCAAGCTTTTTTTCTCGTGTGATAAAATCTCAAGTTCTTTTTTTTTTATAATGACCTTTGTACGTTTATTCTGTAATTGATGAAAAGTAATAATAAAAATTAGCTACTCACGATTAATTCCTTAACAATCATTGATACTTCATTAAATCAGATAATCTAAATTATTTGTTAATAAAAATAAAATATTCTTATTAGTTTTATTTATAGAAACTAATCTACTTTATTTCATTTTCATTTAAATGATATAGATTAATCATTTCATTCTGATGTGTTGTTGTTTTTGAACATATTGTGAGTTCTCAACAATTTGATATTCTATCTCAAATGATGATCTATTTTGATATTGAATTAATCGATATACTATCATAGTGAGTTATAGTTGTATTTAGGAGACGTGTGAAACTATGTCTCGCCATTGTATATCGAAGAATAGGATGCGCTTGTATGCTCTCGGCTCATTCAATGGCTGTTTCAATTCAGTTATGGTCGGACAAGTTGATTGCTATATACTTTTCTCTCCCGTCAGTTTTTTTTCTTCGTACATGATAGATCATTTTCTCATTGAACATCATATATACCATTTTTTTTGAACGACGATTATTGCCCAGAGAAAGGGAGAGGGAAAAAATAGGTGTTCAACCAGGCAGAACAAAAAAAAAGAAGAATATGAGAGAAAAGGTTTCGTTCATATGACAAAGAGCGTTAAATGCAATCGACAAACGAGTGGTGAGTATCATTGTTATTAACAAAAAGACAAATTTTATTAAGTGAATCTTGAAATGAGATATGATATTCGGTTTTTTTTCTTTGAAATAAAAAGTTTTTCGTTTTTTTTTCTTTTATTTGAGTTGATTTGTTATGCAATCAAAATCTTTTCATAATACTGAATATATAGGCATTGATTTTTGAATTAAGCTATCTCAATGGCAAGTAAGTATTTTAACGTATATGGCAATAAAAGAAAAACCTCATTCAACCAATCCGAAATACTACTTTGTACTATTGTATTTTGCTATTGTATTCATCCGTCATTGTCCTTGGCCATCATGTATAACGTATAAATATGTATATTATATTTTCACCATTCACTGTTTACCTTTTTTTTCTACTCTCAACTCATTCGTCCGTGACATGTCTTTGCTTATTGCATACCTATACCTTCATTATAATATTCGGTCGTTAACGTTATCATGAGCCATTAATATACATAAACCATAGTTTTGTTTATCTTTTTTTTTTGCCGTTTGATATTATACAATGACGCATAAAAATTTCGTTGATATTAATTTGGTAAGTTTGATTTTTGAGATTGTGACTTGAGGAGAAAAAACACAAGTCGTAGACGATGCGGTTAATCATAGTCACATGATAGAAAATAAAAAAAGTCAATTATATTTTCTTTGGTTTTTTTTTCGTATTAGAATTACTTTTATTCAATACAAATGGATAATGAACGTGAAGAAGACGATGAAATTGATTTAACAGTAAATTAAATTGCTTTTTATCTTTCTTATTGACAAAATAAATTTTTTTCTTTTTTTGTAATTTTAGGTTATTCAACGTACATCATCAATGGATTCACTTGAACAAAATGAATCAAATAACCAAAATCTTCGTTTTGTTAGTGGTTGTCATAAATGGATAAATACAAATAATAATAATAATAATATTCGTGTAGAAAAATCATATATTATTAATAATGATAATGAAAATTTAATTGATGAAAAAAAATTTTCAATTATTAATAATAAAAATAAAATTGAAAATAAAGATGATGAAAATATTTGTAACTCAAATCAAATGGATTTAGCACTTAATCATTTTGATATACAATTACAAGTTAATAATGGTCAACTTGAACAAGCTACTCGTTATGGAGTTTTTTCATCATTATTATCTAAAGATTTAAATCTTGTTAAAATAGATCAATATTCACAAACAATTGAACCTGAAATGGATGTGGATACTAGAAATGGAAATAATAATCATTATTCGAAACAATATAATGGAAATAGTAATAATAATACTACTAATAATAATAATGGTTCATATCAAAGAAATTATCAAACAAATGGATCATCAGGAAATGGTGGAAATGGAAATGGATCAAATCGAAATAATAATAATAATAATAATCCAAGACGGTAAATACATATTTATAATGAATGATTATCAAATAGAGATTCACCAATTCCTCGAATATGATATCAAAAATAATATTTTGTTTTTCCTTAATAAGAATGTAATTCCTGTGAATTGTTTATATCAATCATGATCGGTGTTTTTTTTTTGTTCGATTCAAAGTTGTAACCGAAATTCATAAATATCCCTGCTTATAAAAACATGTACCCAGTATTGAGAATTATCAGACTCCTAGCGATTCTTTATGCTAGTTGTAATCAATTTTGAACATTCTTTTCAAATCTATTCTTAAGATTCGTCTAATGGAAAACATAAGTCTCAAAGTCAGTTGAAATGATCAGAAAAAAAATGTGAGAATTTTCGACTAATTCACGAACCTTTTACGAATTTCGATTATAGCTACATATCGAATAAAAAATACTAATCATGGTTAGTATAAACAATTCACAGGAATTATATTCTTAATAAGGAAGAAAATGTTACCACTAACATCATATTCTAGGAATTTGGTATCTCTGTCCATTCAAATAAAAAGATTAAAATACTGAGTACACCCCTAAGCATGCATGTTTTTTTTTAACTGGAGGTTTTCTTGTAAATTCTGGTGTAATCCAGCGGTGTATTATATTTTGAAACAAAAAGATGTAGACATTCTAAATTCTTTCTAATAAAAATAGAAGTTTCAGTTCGATCAGATGTATTGTCGTTTGAGAAATGGGGATGATTCTCAACTTTACTTTTTTGTAAGAAAACTTATTGTTTCAAAAATAGTGAAATAATGTGGAGATTTTGATGTTTTTCGGAGAAAATCTTCCATGTTATTCGATTTTTATAGTTATATATTAATTCTTGAAGACTCTTTATTATAGTGTATCTATATTTGATTATCATTATAAATATTGAAATGGAACCCATTATATTTATTCTGATTTCTCTTCGGATAGGATCTGTTAAAAAATGCAAGCCGAAACTCGAATCTAAAAAACATCTCATCGAAGTAATTCTAATATCGACAAGAATTCTCAAGGCAAATTATGACTAGTCCTTGAGTACATCAATCAATTCTCATAATCTCTTTATAAGATCATTTGATATTCTTTAAGCTTATTTTTTGCATATATTTTCATCAACAATAAATGTTCAAAATGATCTATAATATCGATATTCGAAGCGACTATCAGACTTAAACGAAAAGATTTCGTTGATATTAAAAGTACGATTCGAATCTGAGTCCAAAAATATTGAATCCAAGTGACTGTATCTATCACATATTGTCCTATCGATAAAACATTGAGTAGCTGATCGAATTACTCTTCAAAATTCCCTGAAGATGTTCGATTAATGAGTGTACATCAATAAAGAAAAAGAATCCATAGTTCCAAACCTTATCATTCAGAAGATTTCCAGAGATCATAATGCAAAATGGAGCTTTCACGCATGCAAATGCTTTCTTCAATACACTTCAAGCTACAACACTCGGGTTACTCTCATTTCAAAGAAAACTTCTTATTGCTTCGGAATGTTTTTCTAGAAAAACCATTATTGCTTTGATATTCAGAGTTGAATACGAAGTCTCTTTCTCTCATCCGAAAGAGGATGTATTTATTTATCGAATCAGAAAAAAAGCCGCCGTTCACTAGAACAAATACTATTGAAAAAAAAAAGAATTCGAAATTCGATAATTATATTCAAAAACCAAATTTCAAGAACCTTTTTGTATATTTACATGAAGACAGTTCTAACATGAGTCTTATCAAGTACCCTTCTAGCTACATTTTAGAGAGCTTTAGAAACTTATCATGAATTCTTGAAATCCTACCTATATACTTATCTCAAAAAAAGCGTCTTTTTTTAGAAAAGCCGGTTTTTTTGGAAAAAGAAAGTCCTAATATGTACAAGATCCATTTACTTTTCTTTTCTCTGTCCGATAAGGAACTGCAGGTCCTTTCAGATCCAGATTCGGGTCCAAAGTTTTATTATTTTTCGGATCCGGATTCATAAAAACGTAAACTCATAGTTCCCTACTGTTTAAAATGAAAAAATCACAAAGTCTTCATATATATTTGAAATATGTTTCTTCTTATAGACCTAATGATGATGGTAGTGGAGACAATGAAGATGATGATGATGAAAATGAAACAGATGAAAGTTTAGCTCGTCGATTAGGTTTTCGACCAATTGATAATGATGTCCTACGTGTAATAGGTCGTATACGTCGTTTAACAAATAAAAAATCATTTGATAAACAAGATTTTGAAAATATTCAATATTTAATTGATGAATTAATAAGTTTACAACGTTTAGAAAATAGTTCCGAAGAACATTTAAAAAAAATTATTCATTATCTTAAACTTTATCGTATATTACGTACAAAATCTCATGCATTACAATTTATACAAGAACGTTTACCACAACGTACAGTTCGATCTAATAATGAAAATAATTCAAATGTATTTAATATTTGGCGTGAACGAGAAAGACGTGCTAGAATTGATTCAAAAGATAGTTTAGAAGATGAAGGACAAAATACAAATGGACAACAATCACAAGATAGAATAGATTTAAATTATTCAACATCATCAATTATTCATTCAAATAATTCTACTAATAAATCAAAAGTTAAACAAATGGCAAAACATATTGATACAAGATCAGCATCATCACGTACAGGAGATTATATACGAAGTTCATCACCATCATTAATAAATCCAAATCAAGCTTCTGATCGTTAGTTGAAAATATTATTTTTTTTAGTTTCTTTTGATTTAATGAATTCTTTTTTTTTTAAAGGTTTATATAATGAAGTATTTCTTGAAGATCGTTCACGAACAAGAAGACATGTATCACCAATATCATCATCGGAACAGCGTCGTGTACGACAAATGGTTGATCGTCTTGAATCTTCGTCAACACCAACACCAACACCAACAACAAATACACAAGGAACAAAAAAGAATTCAATAAATAAATCTTTTCATGAAGAATATTCAAATACATCAACAAATTTTCCATCATCACCAAATATTCAACGAGTAACAAGACGAGAAAATCAAGAATATGGTTTAACAAATGGAAGTTTTGGTTTTCGTCATAGAAGTCCATATGAAGAAAATTATATTCAAGATAATAGTTCAAATATGAGAAGATTCGAATCTGATCAAAACAAACTTATAAGTTCAGGACGACGTACTGTTAGTGGAACATATGTAAGTTATTATCTATAGATTGAATTTTTCGAAAGAAAACAAAAAAAAATAAAATGATCAAACTATCAAGATTTCGAATTCTTGTTTGTTTGTACTTAGAATGACGACTATATGCCTTCTCTTAATCCGAATGCTGAAACGTCTGTTTCAATGGTTCGTGATATTCGTACTCGTTTTTATGAAGATGATTCAACTCCATCACGTACTCATCATCATCATGATAATATACCAGTTAAAGTTGATGTTGAAACATTGTATATATTAGAACAAAAAGCTGTACCATCAAATCCTAATATTTATACATCTGATTATGGATTTAATCGTTCATCAACATTAGATCGACATGATTTTGCTGCACAAACAACAATACCAACAACAACAACAACAACTATAAAACCATCTTATCGGCCAATAGGTACACAAGTTAATACAACAGTTGAACATAATACAGTTGGTGCTCAAACAACAGATTCATTACATCGACCAATAAGAGAACGGCAATGTATACAAATAGAATCTAATGAAAATGATGAAGCAAATGAAATTATACGAAAAAAAACAACAACAACAACAACAAAATATGAAGTTAAACGACGTCATTCAAGTCATGATACAAGTGAAGATGAAGATGAACCTGGTACAACAACTATTGTTTATACTGATGATAAAGAAAATTTTCAAACAATAACAACTGATAATCAAATAAAAGATATTCCTGAACAACGTACATCATATGTTCAAGTTTCATCACATGAACGTACTGATCAAATAAGTGATACAAATCGAAATGTTATTCGTCGTCATATTGAACAAAGTGATTATAATGAAAATGAACATCATTCATTAGAAGTTTATGAAATTCATAATCGTGGTGCATGTAAATGTCTTGTTGTATCTTATGAAGAAAAAACTCAATATGGTTCAGAAACACGTTTTGAAAAACAACTTCAACGTATTGAACGTACATATACAGATGAAGAATTAAAATCAGCTGAATTACATGTTATTGTTACATCATCAGATGAAAATTATCAATTAGTACGACGTGAATATGCTTTAAATACATATGATGATGATGATAAAACATATGATAAAACAAGATATCCATCAATAACAATACATTATTATACTAAAGATGGAATTCGAATGAGAACAGAACAAAATAGAAATCTTGAAAATTTACCTTTATTTATTCGTTGTGAAATTGAATATGAACTTAATCATTATGGTATGTAAAAAGAATGTTTCTTTTTTTGTTTTTTGTTTATTAATATTCAATAATATATTAAATATCTGAATTAAGTAGAAAATTTAATAAAATCCATTGGATATTTCTTTTTGAGAATGTAAGCTCGAGATCTTAAAAAAAAAATCTGTTTAATACATTTTGTAGACAATATAATTTTTTCTATTGTGTTATAACATAATTCCTCACTTCTGATTTCAGTAATTTTTATTTACCTATAAATACTGCATAATATTCTAATGAAAACTCTAAAAGGATTTGAATATCTTATTGAGATTTGACTAAGCTATCAAATTTTTAATATGTCTATTTCCTAGATATCACAGGTTTGCGGAAAACTCGAATTTTAATCTTAAATATTACCCATATAGAGAACTCTACTAGATTAACTCTTATAAAAAAAAAAGAATCAGAAGTTTTGAATAAAGTCTCTTCGAGATAGGAAGCTTTCAAAAAACTCCTGATTTTTTTATGGAAGTTATTGTAGTTGAGTTCTCTATATGTACGAAATTTCAGATTAAAATTCGAGGGTGCTCAAAGATTTCTGCCATTTCCGACTGCTGTGCTGATGAGAGAACTATCTGAGATTGGAGCCTCAGTCATAACGTGGAGCCTGTTGAGGCTAAAAGAATTCTTCCTTATGCGCTGTCCTTTTGGAGTTATGATCGGTATACTGGACTTTTTACCTTTGGCATGGTATTTATAAAAAAAAGTTGGAGAAACGAATTTTGGCCTAACACTTTACTCAGAGACAGCTCTTAAAGTCATTAGAATCTCCGAAAACTTTTAGTCAAAAAGAATGGCTTCTTCTTGAAATTTCAAATCCACAAAAAACCATAATATTCTACCAAAAGAACAAAACATCTGACACTATGTATATTATGTAAAAATTATGGTAAAAGAAAATTTTGATCAAAATATAGGACTAACTTTTTCGTTCTGTCCAGTGTTCAGGTTTGATAAGCAACCAATGCACTATTTTTATGATGATATACAATAATGTATGAATAATAAATATTCGATTTGTGAATAATAAAAATGAACACTTTCGAAGTTTTTATATTGTGAAGAAAATCCTTGGTTGTTTAAATCGCTTTCGATAATCATCCATATTATTGAACGATAGTGATGAGCTTGAAGGAATTTATTTGCATTGATCCTAAACCTACTAACGAGGAAACCTCGCCAAATGATTAAAAGCTTTTGAAATGACATTTTGTCCATAGTTAGGACCTGGCGAGACTAGAAAAAGTCCAAAAGGATAAATTCCCATAGGCCTTTCTTCCGGAGCTATGATCGGTTTTCTGAATTTTCGGCTCATGGCAAGGTATTTAGAAAAAAATCAAATGATGAAATTTTGACTTGAAATTTTGTTCATATGTGAGTTTCATGGTCCTTAGTATGCAGTAAAAGTTTCAACGAAAACGGATCTTTTTTTTTTCGAGATACTGAATATATAAGAAAAATTGTTTTTTCTGAGTTCTCTGTCAAATATGGACACTTCTTTCCAATTCATTATCTCGAGAAAAAAAGATTCGTTTTCGTTGAAACTTTTAGCGCATACTAAGGACCATAGAACCTACATATGGGTAAAATTTCATCATTCGATTTTTTTCTAAATACCTAGCCATGAGTCGAAAACTTAGTAAACTAGTCACGGCTCCAAAAGAAAGACCTATGGAGGGTTATTCTTTTGAGTTTTTTTTCTAGCCTGACCAGGTTCTACATATAGACAAAATATTACTTTAAAAGCTTTTAATCACTTGGTAGAGTTGCTTCATAAGAAATTTTTATTATATAATAAAAAATAAAACTTTCTTAACATGATAACAATGATTATTTTTAGGTAGTGCACAATTAATAATATTATCTGTAACAAGTGCTGAACGTCGTCAAATGAATATTACAGTAAAAAGAGAAACTGTTGATGAAACAATATCACGTATTAATGGTCGTTTACCAGCAAATAGTTCTGAATTAGAAAATGAAATAGCTCGACAATTAGCTGAACCAATACCATTATTACATCTTGTTGATTATTCATCACGTGATGATTATAGTCAAACAAATTCAACTGATATACGTCGTGTATCACGTATTGATGTAACAACATCATTACGTCTTGTTCAACGTTATCGTACTGTTATACATCGTCTTTGTCAATCATATCGTTCACATCTTCGTTTAACAACACAAGCTGAACAACAACGTTATTTAATATTAGTTGCACGTGATGATTATTATTTATTAGATTTAGCATCTCAAATATCAAATGTATCAACATTTACATATGATATTCAACAACCACAACCACAACCAGAAGTATTTCAACATGTTCCTCAACAAC
>CAJNOL010001685.1:0-56892 GCA_905250125.1 Rotaria sordida
AAGCAATCGTCTCAGAATTTATAAAAAACGGGTCGAAAAATCATGCATCACTGTACAAAAAGAAAAATGACACATTTTATTGACTTTGAAAACTAGTACAGCCTTCTTTACCTTATTATCTGTAGTGTCTAGAAAGATTTTTCTTATATTTGAATAATTCTTTCGTGTAGATATCGTACATTGAAATGTCTGTGAGACTCTTTTTAATTGTTTAAGAATAAAATTCATTGGGTATCTATTAAGCAGTAACGGCATACATATGTGGCCTTCTTCACGTTTAAAAGCGCTATAACTAGAAGAATATCTTATTGTTCTTACAAGAGCCCTGAATGGAATATTCTTTTTTATGTGTTCTACGTGTATGCTTGTGAAAGGGAGAAAATATGGTTCATATGATGGCTTATGCAAAGTCTCAGACACCAATTTACCTCCTCGATTCTGTAGTTTTATCTCAAGGTACTCTGAAGTCTGTCCTATAGATTCTGAAAGTTCGATATCACTATCGAATTTATTCTAGAAACACACAAGACCTTTCAATATATCTACATGAACGTTTGACACGATGTATGGATCATCAATGTATCTATAGTCTAATGAACATGTCCTATTATCCTCTTTTAAGATTGAACGTTTTTGAAAAGTACATGTATACATTGGCTATCGTGAGGATTAGTGGCGAGTCCATCGTTCCTTCTCGCATTTGTTTATAAAATGACCCATCTAGATAGAAATAATTATTGGTCATAACAAATCTGATAAGAACTAAAATGATCTCTTTTTTAACACCATCGATTTGTTTCAAACCAGATGTTTCAATCAGTAATTTTATGGCTGTTACCCTTCCTTCTTATGGAATCCGTGTATACAAATCATTAACATCTATTTTTATGAATAATGTAGCTGGTGTAAGATACGTAGTCGACCATCTCTTGATTTGTTTTATCAATTGAACTCCATTCCGAATGGTTGTATCACATGTCAAACGGTCGAATAGAGATCTTAATAGTTCATTCAACCATCTGGATATTGGTATGGTTGAGAATTTAACACCCGACATTATGGGTCTTAATGGTATTCGTGGTATATGTGCTTTTAATAAAAAATAATGCTGAGCTAATTCAGCCTCTTCTTTTTTAACCTTCAGTTTTTCCTATTGTTTTTGTCTAATATGTTTGTTCGCTGATAAAGGGTGTAGTTATGGTTGAAAAGAAGAGAAACAGCACATCCTACACGTACATCCATACCCATACTCTTGTACTCATTTTTTAAATAAAAAATATATTGTTACTGAAGTAAACTTTCGGTAAAAACTGTTGTCAATTTCATTTATCCGTGGAAAAATATTTTATTAAATTAAACTGAACTCAAATGTAATAAAGTAGAATTTTGTCAACTGAAACGAATATTTAAAATGAAATATTTTGTTTTCCAAATTTTTCTCGAGATAATTTATGTTCATACAAAATTCAAATAGAAGTTAATATTTCCAGTTGGAATTTAAGATTTCAAACATTAAAGTTATATATAATAATATGGCACAGTCCAGTTAGGTAAGCTGATGGGTTTGTAAAGTGACGGTCTAGATATTCCTGAGAAAACCAGGTAAGATCCTGCGAGATGTAGACAGAAATTTCTTCTTCACTTAAGAATCATTTAAATCCTGTCAGGATCCTGTCGTTCCGTAGTTGTACGTTTTCTTCAGGGTTTTATTGTTTCCTCAAGAAAAAACAGCGAATCTTTGCAGAATCCTTATCAGGATCTGTCAAGAATCTGGAAAGGAAATATCAAGGATTTTGCCTAGGAAATCGTCGAAATAGTTATATTATGTGACAATCGTGGTCAGTTTTCTTTAATCTAACCAAATTGAAATCAATTTCAATGATCAATTCTTGGACACTGAACTTCCAATTGAAACAAATCGAGATCGAATTGAAATTTTAATACTCGTTCCTAACAAATCTCCGAATGATTTAGTTCAATTTCACAGTTTCTCAACTCAACAAATATTAAAACAATTTTCACCACTTGGAAACTTAACTACTTATACAAATGAATTTCATTCGATTTTAACACGAGATTTTATTGAAGCAATTCATCGACATCCATTAGTATTGACATTTTGGTTCTATCTGAATGGAACGAGTGTGCTTGATGAACATTTCTATTCAACTTCGGTTCATTCGTCCGAAATACCTGGTGGAAAAGAACAATGAACATCGCACGATATTTATAATGACCTTCTATCACATTATAAGAATTGGAAATATCAACTTGATAATTCATGTCAATCACTTCGATTTGTTGAGAGTGTTTATCAATTCCATTGCAAAGATTAGACCAATATTGAATCAAGTGGTCAATTATTTGCTAATGAATTAAGAAGATAATATTCATTCAAATTGACGACTTTTCTTCTTGAATAAAACTTCAATCTGTATATCGGAAACTTTGTTACAAATCTCCTACACATTTAATGTAGATCAATACAACGGCAACTTAACAATAAATAGAATTGAAAAGATCCTCGGTATCTTCTCATCCCGATTCGACATTTCCCTAGGCTCGATCAATATCGAAGATATTTTCCTGCAATTATTGTGAGTAGTCTATTAAATGATAGAGAAAGAGTTTTAACTAGAGACAGCAATAAAGAAGTCGAATTTTGTTTGCGTTTAGTAGAAATTCTTTTCAAAATTTATCGACTATTCTATGAAAACATAAATAAATGAGAAGAATTTCAAAAAGCATCTTGTTGTTCTTCATGTAAACATCAAGATATTTTCATGTATGAATTATTTCTATTGTTCTCCGTCATTTTTGAACAATGGTTAGATATCCATTTCAAGTTCACTTCTTATAGTAACTAAATAACAATGGCTGCTAGTCCACCTGCAATATCTAATGAGCGTCTATGTTAAACAAGAAAAAAAAAGAACGATTGCCGTCCACGACTATCGCTGCTCTCCTTACAAATACATACTTGTTGTAAATGAATGTATATTTATTGTTTTCATTCCAATGTCAATCGAACTCTTATTCATCTTAGGCAAAATTCTTTTCAATCATTGACAAGGTGACAAGCCAAATATTTTTCTTGATATAATCCAAAAGAGAGGGTGTGGGTGCAGTTACAGGGAAGAACCAAACCCACACCTATACCCACATCCGAAAATTTTGTAGAAATATCATAAATGCTGACAAATACACTACAGACACGAATTTTTTGGATATTTTCTTAGTAACATCGAGATCGACTCATAAATAAGATATAAGATCGAATGACGTGCGATAGTTGAACATGTTTTCTTGTAAATTCTTTATTGCAAAAAATCTCCAATACCGATGTTCTTCAAACTTTTTTCCATGATGTGTCATATTCTAATCGAAGAATGTCAAAACTGAATTATATATAACAGATGTGCAAGACAAACTCGAAAGCCACGAGAAAAGTTATTAAATACTAAACAAACACAAAGATTTTCCCACAATCTTTGGCAAGATTTGAACAAATTTCGTATAGTTTCTTTGATTGTTGATAGCACTGTGATTGACGTCAGAATATCAGAATAAGCAAAGACATGCACAAAAATGGTACAGTTTCGATAGATAACAGTATTGTTTACACATCGAAGAAGACACTGCTTGTTTCATTTCTATCACTTTCTGTTCACGAATAGAAAGAATTGTTGATGCACGAGTATACACAAGAAGCGATCGAAAATACATCAACACAATATCAATACCATTTTTATCAACTGATAGATTCTATGAGCTATTGATCGATTTAAAATTCTTCATAAAGTTGTTCAAGAAAAACATCTTGCAATATTCTATGTAAACACATAACTTTCAATATACATCTCTCTGAAAGAAAGCCCACACAAATTAAATGATTTTAGAAAATAATTATTAGAACATTAATTTTTCTCTCATTATTAATTATCAATATTGATGAATGATTTTATTAGAAATTAATTATTGGAACATTAGTTTTTCTCTCTTTATTAATTATCAATATTGATGAATGATTTTATTAGAAATTAATTACTGGAACATTAATTTTTCTCTCATTATTAATTATCAATATTGATGAATGATTTTTTTTTATTGATGGTGGTATATCAAAGACATTCATTGCAAATATGAATAATGCATGCGTCGGTGGCAGACAGAGCCAAATGACATATACCTGAAATATCAAAAAAGAGGCAGACAACATGTGAATGGTTTTGTTTTATTTGATTTAGTAAAATAATAACTAGTTTAATAATTCTTGACAGATATATATTTTTTTCATTGGTATAAATTGTCTAAAACTGACTTCAGTTTGGTCTTGTTTGGAAGTAGCGTTTTAATATTATTCAAATGAAAGTCTAAGAATAAAAGAAAATATTTGCAGATTTTTGTTTCATTGTTCCAAGTTGTAATTTAAAAAGATATCTTCATAGTATATCTAACATTTAGAAGATAATTTCACGATAAATAATGATCATTAAAATTCAGACTCTTGTGTTGTATGATTTTCTCATTAAATTGGCCATCATTAATTCTTTAAAAGATAGTATGATTCTATACCACGCATATTTTACTCTCTTATGGCATATATCTAGTAGATACTATAACAAAACGACAATGTGAGAAGCTCATGTTGTCTGACGTTTGCTTTTGCGCAAATGTGGCAAAAAAAAAGATTGTTAGCGCAATCCCTATGGGGCTCAAATGTGGAACTCATATATGCCTTCTAGCCTCATTACACTAATACAACATATGTGAACTCAAAAATCTCTTGTAGACTATAGTTGTTTTGCAGGATAATCGATCATTAGAGTAAGGATATCTCTAATTGTTGCATTTTGAACAGAAAATTTTTTATTTCTTCTACGGACGCTCTATTTTCCGTTTCCATTGTTGCTATTCGCTCGCTATTTTTCATTTTTTTTCAAATTCGTTTTCTTAATTTAACATTCTTATTATTATAATCATTGAATGAGGATGTCTGTATTGGGGGTGTCTATAATAGGGTGAAACGAGGTGGGGGAAGCCGTGAAACATCAAACTTAAAACTTAAACTCATTATCTTCAAATATATATATGAGTTTACCATAACATTTTCTGAATGGCTTGTATGAATTTTACGCATCAATACAGCTCGTCATACATATTTGCGCTGCTGGTAATTAACAGAATTGACACAACTGTAAAGAGTGAATGAAACTATCGAAGCGAAAAGAGAGAAAAAAATTATGAAGAGCAAAATGTATATATACAGCATCATTTGTATCATTGTCATACGAAAAATCAAACATACAAGACAACTGAATCTTAGGTAAGTGATATTTCTGTTGAAGATTCAAGTCATACTTGAACCTCAAAATAATCTATTTAGGCACAGTACATATGATAAAAAATAGTAACATCATATTTTTTATCAGCACAAATACAAGCCAAATGGAACTTCCACTCCCCTTTCCGGACACGAAAATTAACATGTTTCAATTTTTGGTTTTTCATCACTAATACAGTTCCGAAGTGTCCTAGCAGAAAACTCGTGCTATGATTATTCCATTGTATACAAACTTTCTCTGATGATGATGATGATTATTATTTTTCATTGCAACACTGCTTAAAGCATGAATCATGGATTCCCTAACACCACTAAATGCGGCTAGTTTTCGATCAATCTATTAACTGACACTTTTGTTAAAGGGATTAGATATAATTGTGGTGCCTACACTTTTTTTTGCGGAATAGTTTATAGATGAATGGGAAAATTAAAAAAATCGAAGTATCAAAAATCGAACATTCTATGAATAATACCTTTCGGATTGTTTTATGTATTACTCATTGACCTGTGAAATTGATCGAATAATAGGACAGTCGTTATATGAGTATTGATTTTGTTTTCATTACTACTGTCAATGTATGCTACGTATATAAAATATATAGGAAAAGATCTAAAAATATTTTATTTTATTTAGTCAAGTTTTGTGAAATATATACAATGACTGGATGGATGTTTTGGGCTTTTATTTGCTTGGCTGTTGGACAATTGACCCATTCATTGCCAGCAAACGATCAAGGTCTTCGACTCCGTACAGTAATAGGTAGAGCTGAAATGTTAGAAAGGTCATCGCCCAGTTTTAGTCAAAAATTAAGATCTATTAAAAACAACAACGAAGACAACGATGAGCGTAATTTTCTTCACGATTTCAACCGCCGGAGCCACACCGAAGATTATGAACAAGAAGTATTCGAACTAACAAATGAAGCACGTCAAGAGGGTCGCTACTGTGCTTCGATCTGGTATCCCGCTACAGAAGAACTTGAGTGGAATGAAAATTTGGCCAAGGCCGCAGAGAGACACGCCGAAAGCATGCGTGATTATAATTATTTTTCTCATACAGGTATAGATGGAAGTACTTTTGTGGATCGTGAAGTAAAAGCAGGCTATTCGAAGAAATGTGCCGCTGGTGAAAATATTGCTGGCAATCAAACTCCTAAAAAGACAGTCGATGCTTGGCTCAAAAGTCCAGGACACTGTGCCAATATTATGAACAAAGATTTTAAGGCGATTGGCGTTGGATATGCTGAAGGTGGTCCTTACGGTGGCTACTGGGTTCAAAATTTTGGCTATTGCTAAATATATGATGATTATGCCATTATTACGAACATTTTTTCCTTCATTTTCCTCATTCTTTTAATCTCGCTAGTCTTACTAATATTTTTTATATATCTTTTAACTTATTCAAAATAAATTAAGTTCAGTACAAAACGATTTTACCACTAATAAGTCTTGTCAATCTAGATAGTCACATGATCAGAAGATTCTTACTTGTATTAGAAAAATTTTCACGAAAACAAACGTTAATATTTGATATTTCAAAACATCATCAACTATTAATTATTTAGCTCTTTTGTTATTATTTTGTACTTTACACAGTATATCTGCTATGGTAACCAATATCCACCATATTTTTGTTTATCTTGTTTGTTACTAAATAGCAAGGCGAACTCCATAGAGAATGTTATAAGACTTCAAAAATGACAATAGAAATATTTGTAGATATTAAATTTTATTTCATAATTTTAGATTATCATATTGTTTCAAGCAAATGTCAATGAAAATTATCACAGTACTACGCTGGAAGACGAAGACATGTCTTAAAATATCTACAATCTTTTCCTGTTTTAATTAATTGTTAATATTCGTTAACAAACCAAATGTGAGCAACAACCATTATGATATTCTACAGTGACTACTTAAATTGCTGTTAATTCTATAATTTTGTATTAACAAATAAAAGGTTTCATATAAAGTAATCACTTCTTTTATCTAGTTTTTCGTGAAATTATATCTTGGACATTGTAGGATTTTGATTATTTGGAACAAACCCAATTTAGAAACATTTGACAAGAAATAAGATTAAAATCGATGTTATTCAGTCACGAAGGTAGATTTCTCTGTTTTTCAGATTTGTTCAAATCGATTTTAATTTGATTTCTTGTCAAAAATTTTTTACACGTGTATACTTTCGTTTTTTAGATGTAGGTGAAGAGAAAAGCCACAGCTATCCAATCATTGAATAATAGAACTAGTTTAATCAAAGTTCGATGAATGAGTTGGTTATTATATAAGAGCATTTTACCATTTCGTTCTAAATCGTCGAGGAAAAAAAAACTTAAAATGAAATTGATTCTAGATTTTTATTTAATCTTAGTTTGAACATTGAACATTGGCAATAATTGGTGCAATATACAACTCAATTATTACATGATAAACTTATATTAATTATTAATTATTTATTTTGTTCAGATTTATTTCTCGCAATATGCAGAATGATGTGAGAAAATTGATTGTCATGGTGGTTTCATCAGATAATAAACCATTCTGCTGATGTTCGATAAATAAATAATGTATAGTGATTGTTATCTGTTTATGCCAGTATTGAATCTGATATCAAACTAACGTTAGTTTTGGATTAATTAATGAAAATATTCATCATATAGATAGAAATAGCAATATTAGATTTAATGAAATATCCAACGCCTAGGAAAATAAAAATAAAAGAAAAATCACTTTTTCAATTAAATATTTTAGTTGAATAGAAAACTCAATTTTTCCACAAGGGAATGATTGTACAATATTTATTTGAGTATAGTTTTTAAGTATTTATTCGTGTAAGAGATAATTATTTATTGTTTATTGAGACCATACGTTGAATGTAATTTTTTGTAATTATAATTCGAAAAATAACGAAGAAAATTCTTGTTGTTTTCCTTTAATCAATATTTGATTAAAAATCATCTAGAAAAAGACACATTTATTTAAATCAGTTCATTAAGTATTCTCTGTGATAAATATCCTAATCATTCTTTATAATAGTTAAATGGTTTTCAAACGAATTTTACAGTGAGTTTATTGAGTTAATTTCTATTATTCTAATTTAATTCTATTCTATATATATATCATACGTACAATATTACTTAAAGGAGTAAAACGATAACATAGAAAATGTAAAGATATTAAACAAACTTTATTTTATTATGTAGATAATAAAAATCAAGTCAGTTTTCGATTTGTATTTTTTGAAAAAAACATCCAACTATATGAATAGTCATTAGAAGTTCGTTTCAAAAAATTTATCACAAAATCTCGCGAATTAAAACGAAAAAGTAAAATAATTCAACCAAGTGGAGATCGTCAATCAACATTTACTGCTTCATGTTCAACTAGTTCTGCTTTTTGAATCTATCTTAGTCCATATATACATGTGGATTTCGTTGTCTTATATGAGTATGGATGTGAACAACATTCTCATCATTATGAAGTAATATTTATTATCGAATTGTATGCGCATATGGATGATGCTTTATCAATGGTAAAAAAATGTATTCTAATCAAGAGTGGCAAACTTGGTATAACAGTGAATGATTGTGAATCGTAGTAAAATTTTGCTGATATGCACTGATTTGAGATTGAAATATAACATTTGTGATCACAAAAATTACTTCAAAATAGTTTGTGAGTCACTCATTCATCATGCTAGAAACATCATTGAGAATACGATCGAACGAATGAAATGTTCACATCACATTGTCAAAGCCATTCTTCAACCTATAGACTATTGAATATACAAAGAATATTAATTGATAGTTTGCAATTCAGATTTATTGAGAATGTACGTAAACTGAGAAAAAACAAGGTTTATAAAACAAAAATGTGTTGATTTTTTTTTCTAGAATTTTAGCAATCATATAACTAGGCCAGTGCCCATTGTTTGAATGAGTTACCTGCAGCACGGCATACTTGCTTAGCAAATTCGAGATTTGGATAGGGATCACATGGAGTTTTGCCTCGATTACACAATTGCCAATTGTAACGATTCTTTGCTGACAATACATCGACAACGTGCTTGATTGATTCTATTCAGTAAGTTTGGAAGAGCATGTCGCTGAGTCGAGCATGCGCCGTGTTGATCCACATGGATATAATGGAGACTTACCCGATGAATAATTGGAATCACACTTGTCAACAACGATCACATCCAGAAGAAGAAATAGAACGAGAAATGAATGCGTTTTGACAATAAATACAATAGTCGCAAAACTTCTGCCAATATATACATATATGTAGAATGTTTTATTACTCATAAGTATATTTGCATCTCGGGCAGGCGCTACAATATTAAGAAGGCTGTTGGTTGAGTACAAAATGTATTTTCTCATGAACGAAGAATGTTTTAACCTGTGAATTTTAAAATGATGCAATATTCTAGTTTTAAACAAGCCATAAAATTATTCTTTGGAAAAATGGATTCATGGCGATGAATATAAAAACATTCGTTAGATAAATTATTAGAAGGTTGAATGAACACATTACCAGAAATGAATAAATAACTGCCTCAACAAACTATTGATCTCATCTCAGAAATAGAGTCATTATTGATAATGAATTTTTGTAGATTTTGCTAATCAATCAAACAAGATCTATTCTTAATTGATTAGAAGATACAAGTCGAAATGGTGAAATAATTACTTTTCAAAAATTGTTTCTTAGAAGAAAAATTGAATACGGCCATAAAAATACGAATTTATACTGTCAAAGATCGTAAAGAGATCGTTTGATTGAAAAAAGATGACGGTTTATAAGAAGAGTTCAACGATTGCATTGAATAGACATAAGGTGATTGACCGATAAATTTTCGATCGAGATGAATCGATACTACAAGCACTTAGAAACATAGAAGATATCGAGCTCGAATTGTTAATCAATGGACTACTATTCAATCACGTCGAGTTTCTGAACGATGTTCATCGACCTATGTTGTACTTTTCACAATGAGTTCTCGTTCCGTCATTGTTCTCACTGATGATTTTCGAATTCTTATTTTCTATTTTCACTCGATGTCTAAATATGCTTTTGGTTCGATCCATCGACACTACCTAGAATCGATCTCTGATCAAACACCCAATTCAGGGAGTTGACACGAACATATGTTCATTCGAATTCTAACACAAAGGACAATTTGAACAACAGTATTATCTTGGTAAAAATGACATTATTCAAACATGTGGAATGGATCCATGTTCGATTCAGCAGATCATACTCTAGAAGTAAAAGCCAATAATAATTTAATTATTATGAGATTATCATCAAAACTGTCTGGGAAATATGCAGAGTGTGCTAGTCGTAGAATAAAAATAACCGATAAAAAGTATCTCGCAGCTTCACAGTGTCTTGAAGATTCAGACTAAAAAACTTTCTTTGAAATTAGGAGTACGACTCGGGTCCGAGTCCGAGTTCAAAACTTTTGGATCCGACTGGCTCTACGTCACACTATCTATCAGCAGTTTTTCCTTTTTACTTTGCACAGCAGGGTCACAAAAGTTCACTTTCATAAAAACGTTGTGATGTCACATCACGGTTATCAACACGTGCTTAACCAACGTCTGTTCATCTGAGTATTGATTTTGGTATGTTTTTTTGCCAGCAAGAAAAAAGCTGACTAGCGACACTCAATAAAACACACTATTCTCTATTTACTTATCGATTTTCTTTTCTGCGCCAATGAATATACAGTCGGGGGGAAAAAAGTTTAAGTGAAATTAGTTTTCCAGTATTTTTTTTTCATATTATGAGGTACGAGTCTGATTCAAATGGTGATATAGATAGTATGAGAGGCCAGCTACCTAATATATTATAGAACAAGGCTCTACCTACCTATATAGATTTTTCATAATTACAATAATTTTTTTCTACATAAAAACAGGTTTAAGTGCCTTTCAGTATTTCCCATTTCCTAACCAAGAGATTTAAGCTAAAATGAATCAAAATTATATCGATCGATAGAGCATCTCACGCTCTATCAGTTTATAAAAAAAAAGATTTTTTCCCCAGAGTCGATCTTCACCTCCAAAATTTGGTTTTAGTGAGAATAACCGAAAAACACGGAAAAAGGTGAAATTCTTCAAATTCCATCTATACAGACAGACAGAGTCTCGTTCTATAATACATCATGTAGCTGGCCTCTCATACTATCTATATCACCATTTGAATCAGACCCGTACCTCATAATACGAAAAAAAAATACTGAAAAACTAATTTCACTTAAACTTTTGCCCCCGACTGTACATTCTTCTCAATTTTGTTGATATTACATAGATGTCCGCTGTGGATGTGGGTTGAATTAAGAACAACATACCCATACCCACACCCGCCCCATACCAAAATTGAATAAAACATAACGCATTCGCATTGTAAATTATTTTTTGTTTTGTATCTTTATAATTTAATTTTTTCTGCGACATATACCTTTTTAGTTCTTCGATTATTTTTTATAATTTCGAAATAAACGAAGGTTGTTGACAGCGTTCGGTCATCAAAAATCTATATAGAAATGAATGTTTTTATTAATGCATGCATCGATTATTTGATCATAGCCAAATCACACATAAAAAAATATGATCGAAAGAACAGATAAAAATTACAGGTAGATCAAGCTTTTCGTTAGTGCAATCATTTGAAATATCAGTGTATAGTGTATATTGACGCCAATCAATGGATGTGGTAGTAGATAGATTATTTTTATATAAGCTATTGAGTGGGACGTAATATATTGAATGATTAGTATAATAATTATCACTGTATATAACTCACCTCCTCATGTCTTCTACTATCAAAAACTATATACCGACTTCAATTATGTGGGAAAGAAGAAAAAAAGAAGAATGTATGTCATCAAGAGTAACAACCATCAAAAAATATTAATCACTATCTAGAACAATTCAATCTATTCTTGTTTATTTTAATAAAAAAAGAAGACTATACAACATTCAGTAAGTATATGAAAACCTACTAGACAATTGAAAAAAGCAGTGTACTTAACAAACATAGTTTCCTCTAATATTGTCAAAGTTTCGAATCATTTTATATTTGTCTTTGAAATATTTTTTAACTTTTCGATAATAGATAAAAGAAAATCAACAACATAAGTTTTTTTTTTCATTCAAAGTGAATTCATTTTCTCGTCATTTATTAATCATTGGTTATGGTGGTGTATCTCAATGTGCATTACCACTTATTATTGATTTTCATTTACTAAAGAAAAAAATAACTTCTATAACTATTATAGATGTACTTGATCTACAATTTAAACTTCAACCATACCTTGATCAATATAATCAGATCAAATTTCATCAACAACTTGTAGATAAAGATAATTATGAAGTAATATTGGACAAATATCTCTCTTCAAATGACATTCTTTTGGATCTTGCATTTAATCTTGAGACACGATGTTTATTAAAATGGTGTAATGATTATAATGTTTGTTTTGTTAATACGTCACTTGAATTATGGGATTCACTTGGTTATGCACATCTAAATGATCCACGTTTATTAACATTATATCAACGACATATGGAAATAATCGATATGCTCAATGATAAAACATGGAAAAAAAATGGTTCAACAGCTATTATTGATCATGGTTGCAATCCAGGACTCATTTCACATTTCGTTAAACGAGCACTTATTGATATGACTAAATTTATTCTTAATGAATGTGCAACATCTATTTTAGAAGACAATCGTATTAAATTTGAACAAGCATTAAAAGAAAAAAATTATCCTCAATTAGCTCATTTAATAGGTATTAAAACAATTCATGTATCTGAACGAGATACACAAATAACTAATGTACCAAAAAAAGTCAATGAATTTGTAAATACTTGGTCAGTCGAAGGTTTTATTGAAGAAGCGTTTGCATCAGCTGAAATGGCATGGGGAACGCATGAAAGAGATATACCTAATGAATTGTTATTTTATGATGAAAACAAAGGATCTTGTAATCTAGTGTGTTACACACGCAAAGGGATGAATACTTGGGTGAATATTTTTTATTATTTGTTTTTTCTATAAAAGAAAAACAAAAAGAAATAAACAATTTCTAGGTTCGTTCATGGGTACCAAGTGGAGAAATAATTGGAATGGTTATAAAACATGGTGAATCATATGGGATATCAAAATTATTAACTATTCATAACGACAATGGAAATAATAATTCGGTTGTTTATCGTCCAACAGTTCATTATGCATATTTACCATCAGATTCAGCAATAAATTCTTTAATGGAATATCGAATGCATAATTATCAACTTCAACCTAATATTCGTCTATTAAATGACGACATTATTGATGGTGTTGATGAAGTTGGTGTTCTTCTTCTTGGTAGTCCATATATACGTGCTTGGTGGACTGGTAGTATACTTGATATTCATGAAACAAGACGATTAGTATCAGGACAAAATGCAACAACATTACAAGTAGCTATTGGTGCTGTTGCAGCAGTTAACTATTGTATGAATCATCCAAATGAAGGATTTTGTCTACCAGATGATATTGATGGTGATGAAATACTTGCTATGTCTATGCCATATTTAGGAAATTGGGTTTCAAAACCAGTTGATTGGCCACCAGTAGATGATAAAATTACAAAAAGCTGGCAATTTACATCGTTTCTAGTTGTTGACTAAATGATTTCAAAGAACTTATTTTGGTTTTTTTTATATGACAAAAAAATCAGTATAAAACTTAAGTAAGACGTATTGTTCAATCAAATGCTGTTCAATTTTATTTTCAATATTTAATTGGAGGTGTTACAGTGACTTAATCGAGGTCGCTTGTATACATACATCACTTTCGATATCATCTCTTTACTTTACTTTTCTATTGTTTTCTTTCTATTCGTATTATCCCCTTTTGTTCGTGATATATGTTTCATCTGAGATAATTTCATCATCTATGTTTCTGACCTTGATAACCTTTATTTATATTCTTTTCTGTAAACATATATATACCGATGTTTTTATTCATAAATAAACATTGTTCTTTTAAAGAGATATAGATTACATAACATCTATCCATGTATATCTTGTTCACAGGAGGGCTGCCCAAGATCTCGAAAATGTTCACTTTACCTAATGTTCGTGAGTGAATAGAGGGTGTGGGTGTGGGTGGGGTGTGTGTAAATACAGAAAATATTAGTACTCACATCCACACCCACACTCATCCTAGTCGCATCTTAGAGATGCAATAGACTATCCAATATACGCTATGGAAGTATTTAGTAAACATATGACAAAATACGACTCCAATCACCCAGACCATCCAAATTAACATCAAAAGAGACCAGTATCCTTACCCATGATACTCATATCAATCTTGAAAGGACAATATATAAATACGTTTTCATATATAATGTTGAAGTTATTATATCTAACCATAGTCTATTAGTTTGTGCAAGAAAACAAAAAGTAAACTATTTTATTATCACCTTATCTCGCATTGTGCACGAGCTCGGTTGTCCTTCATGCTGTTTGTCAACGGCTACCATATATCATATGATAAATAGAACTAAATAGTATCAACCAGCATCAGACACAAAACAAGTTTTTGTTTGAATAATTAACCTCAATAATTTTGTCATTTTCTTTCAAGACAATAACCATATCAATGATGGTCGCTCTTCATTTTGTTTTCATGGTAGTGCTACGAATGATACCACTTTTGATCATCACTAATAAGTCTTGTGCATCCAATTACCTATCTTCCAACTCGTCACTCATCGCACCCCATCATGTACGCATTCAACATATCGACGTAAATATTCATCCCGATATTGTTATTGATACTCATACACCACACTTCTCCTGGCAATTAGCTGATGAATACGATAATGATGGACACTTGATTAGAGGAGTACAACAAATAGGTTATCATATTCTGGTACATACTCTCTTCAGTGATCGATTAATGTGGAAAAGTGGCTATGTTTCTTCGTCTTCATCCACACACATTGTCTATGCAGGTGCACCTTTTGCTTCTGATACTCGTTATACAGTTACTATCAAATACTACACCACGAAACATGAAAGTCGCTGGTACACAGCCAACTTTCGTACTGCACTATTCTCGTCTAATGAATGGTCGAGTAAATGGATTGGCAGTGATCACATCAATATGAATCAGTTACGTACTGTTGCCACTATCAAACCTATTACCATTCAGTCAGCCACTGCTTACATTAGTGGTATTGGTTACTATCAGCTGTATATTGAGGGTCAATTGATTGATCCCTCACGACGCTTAGATGTTGGCTGGACAACATACCAACAACGGACACTTTATGCATCCTATGATCTCACCACTGTACTAAACATTAGTAGACCGATTGGTATCGGGATCGTCTTAGGACAAGGCTGGTACAATCGACAACAATGGACCATTGGTTTAGGTGCACGTACCGAACTTGCCGAACACTACGGTCCACCTCGTGTACTCATGCAGATCAATATTCACTATATGGATGGCAGTAATCAGTCAATAGTTACTGATTCAACCTGGGTAGGCAGAGAGGGTGAACATCGCTTGGATTCTGTATATATGGGTACAACGATGGATCTCCGAGCAGTACGATCTTGTTGGTCATGTGCCAATTTCACTGATCCTTATTCACTATGGATCAATGCATCCATCCTACCATCACCGATCAATTACACTGCTGGCGGTCAGCTATCTCTACAAACCATGGACCCCATTCGTATTGGACCCTCGGCGTTACATATTGCCACATCAGGTAACTTAGGTGTGATCGCTGGAGTTAAGGGTGCTAGTCTCACAGATAGTGGTGTATTGAAACCGATCTCGCAGGATTTTGTCAATGGACAGTTGTTCGATCTTGGCCAAAACTTTGCTGGATGGTGTAGATTATCGTCATTGAATACAAGTAGATCGACTATCATTCAATTGCGCTACGGTGAACTGCGCTATTCACGCGGTGAGAATGGAATTGATTTTTCAGGATTGTATTACGAAAATTTGTTCAGTATTGCTGTAATGGATACAGTGATCTTAAATGGTACAGGCAACGAAACGTTTGAGCCCTTGTTTACTTATCATGGTTTTCGATATTTATTGGTCAATGGTTATGATGACATTCGCAAAGATAATGTCGAATGTTACAATGCACATAGCGAAACAACTTTGATTGGGAATTTCAGTAGTACAAGCAATGTACTAAATCAAATTCAACACAATATTCTATGGTCGCAGTTGAGCAATTCAATGTCATTGCCAACTGATTGTCCACAACGAAATGAACGACGCGGTTGGATGGGCGATGCTGCACTCAGTATTGATGAAACACTCTACAATTTCGATTATGTCAATTTTTATCTTAATTTTCTCACTATGATTGCTGATAATCAAGGGTTTGATGGAGCTGTAAGTGACACTGTACCGTTCACAGTGGGTTTAGTTCCTGCCGATCCGAACTGGGGTACAGCCTATGCAACCATTACTTGGTACTTGTATGAACATACAGGTGATATCACGATTATCAAAAAATATTATACAGGTATTCAAGCGTGGATCGATTATTTGACTGGTCAATATCAGAAAACTGGTCTAGCCAATATGTTCTATCATTTTGGTGATTGGGCAGCAGCTCAACCGACAAAAAATGGTTCTCTCGTGTCCTCTTATGCATATATGCACGATGTGTACACATTTATTAACATGAGTGAAATCTTGAATCACACTGATAATGTGCAAAGGTACAGACAATTGTATCAGCAGTTGGCTGATGAATTTCATCGTGTCTTCTACAATGCGACTGCGACAGGCTATACAGATGGGTGTCAAGCAGCAAATACTCTTGCACTAGCCTTGTCCAATGTTGTACCAGTATCGATACGTGCTACTGTGCTCAATGCTCTCGTCACTAGTCTGAATACGACTGGTCATTTCTATGGAGGTATCGTCAGTGTAGCTCCATTGTACCCACTTCTCTCGAGAGAAGGATATCATGATCTTGCCTTAAAACTCGCTCTGTCTACATCATATCCATCATATGGCTACATGTTTCACAATGAAATCCAAAATGCTACAACCACTTGGGAACAATGGAATACATTGCCAACACAAGCACAATCTTCTTTGAATCATCACATGTTTAATAGTATTGGTGCATGGTTTTATCGATATCTGGTAGGCATTGAATTGAATGCTCTCAAAACGATCACTGTTCATCCACGGATGTCCTACGATTTTGATTTATTGAATCATACTGAAGCAGAATTGATGACTATTAAAGGAACAATTCGAGTAACATGGACACGAGTATCAGTGGACTCTATGATCTTGTCGATCCTTATTCCTAATAATGTGGACGCGATAGTGTCATTTGATCCATTGATCCGGAATGGACGATGCTCGAAACTGATATGTGACGAAGAAGTATTTTGGATGAGAGAAAATGTCAATAATGAGTGGAAATTGTTGAAGGATGTGTATGGTGTGAGTAATTTGAGTGAGAATCAATTCACAGGTACAATGTCAATAAGAGTAGCCTCGGGTCAATATACTTTCATGGCATATTGGCAATAAAGCATCTTGCATACAATAGTTGTATTTTTTGTCAGAATAACGCACAGAAATATTGCTCTCAGTGTTATGATGATACATTGAGCGCTATATTGGGTTCAGGTGTGGTGTTCTAGTTGTCTTTCCTTCACTAACAGCCACACCCCAAATGTATTAATTAGATAAATGAAAATGTCAACACTCGATTGGTGACTATTGCACATAATATTACATTCAGAGTTATGCGTGCCATTTAAAATAATGAAAAGGTAAAAAAGGTACTACAAAGGTAAAAAGACTAGTTCGTACAACTCGTAGTTCCTGACATTTTTTCATTCTTCTTCATGCTTCATCATGCTTCAACACGCTCCTTCATACTTCTACATAATTCTCAAAAGTTGTTCATATTTTATCACACTTTTTCATATGCCTGCGAGTCCCTTTTATTGTTTTCCTTAATTATCTTTAGAGAAGAAATGTCTCGATCTTACAAGAAGAGTGTGGATCAGGGTGAGCATGAGTGTGAGCGGCTGTAAGTCAAAAAAAGAAACTCACATCCACGCTCACGCACCCCATGTCCATGCCCACACCCACACATACACTCACAGCCATATTCACACCCAAAACGTTTCGTACGCAACGTGTGCATCTTGTGAGAATACGTTCGCGATAGAATGTGTCACAAAAAAAAATAAAGAAAAAGAAAAAAAAGAGTAAGGCACGTATAAAGCTACCTTGTTGCAAAGGTAAAAATGAATCATTCACAAAAATGAATAAATAGTGTTACATGCACACTATCGAGCTTAATCAACAACAACTCGAAACAACATTTTCTCAGTCTATTGGGTCGTATTGATCTCGTTATAGTGAGTAACTTATCAGGATAATGCAAACGGTAGGAACAAGCTGATTAAATAACACACACATAATACCAATATGATCTACACATTAGACACGATTAGGACATATATGAAATCAGTCACAATATTCGACTTATCTCACTTTTATTTGTTATTTTAACTAACCTCAATTCATGGACAATGTCTATATATTGTATAATCAGTTTGGTTCCGTTTTAGTCAAAACTGTACCTTGTGTTTAGTTAATCAAGAGATGAGTGTTGAACTATCAACTAGAAGCTGTAATGTTTTGTGTCATACAGTGAAGCCTAAGAGAGACATTAGATAACTTCAATCTGATATTTTTCTGTGCGAATAGCCGCGATAAGGTTCAGATTAACTGAAATTTTCGCATGCGATACTTTCCCACAACAATTATTTTTCTATTCTCTTCTTGTTAAGCTAATAATTCTTTCGAACTTTGTGAATATTAATAATTCCTCTGGTTTTAATCATTTTTCTCATTCACGTTTTTCGATCCTAAAATATGGGAACAGAAGATTTTTCTTTATTCATACTAGTGGGGTTAATTAATCCAATAGTATGCGGTTCATGAGGCACATGAATCAATAAATAATTCAAAATTTTCATATTTTTTCATGGAAAAAATTCATCTATGAGATCTGTTATATATATCTTAGTTTATTAAGTATACTAACTCTACTAAGATGGAGCCCGATCTATAAGAGTCCATAAAATTCAACCAGCTCTTGCTCATCTAGTGTATATGTTTTTACTCTCAATCTCTTTTTGGAGATGTGCCCTGTGTGTGTATGCTTCCAATTTCACCGTCAGGGTGTGAATGCGGATGTGTGGTTGAAGAGAAGGTGCAAATCTCGCGGTCATAGTTTTGTCCCTCGCTTTTATCTTCGATATCTTTACTTTTCGTCCAAACTAGAATATTTTCCAAGCCAACAGATACGGCATTCTTCAAATCTTGTCTAAATTCATTATTTGTAGATTTAATTGCAGAAACTCGTTTTACTTACGGAGTCAAAAATTTTATACAATCCTATTTGAATACTCTGATTATAAAAATATTTACCAATGGTGAGTTTTCTATTAAACAAAAATAAAAAAGAATCAGATGATTAATTTTCTCATAGATTAACTTTACTGTTGATGAAATTCGTAGTTTGATGAGCAAAAGAAAGAATATTCGAAATATGTCCGTTATTGCCTCTGTTAGCCATGGAAAATCAACATTAACTGATTTGCTTGTATGCAATGCTGGTATTATCCTGCCAGAGAAGGCTGATGAAATGCGTTTTACAAATACACGAAAAGATGAACAAGAACAAGCTATTACAATGAAATCAATGTAGGATTTTAAAAAAAACTTTTCTTTTTGGTTATCACCATAGAAATTCATATATAGAGCTACTTCACTTTATTATGAATTGCCTGCTAAAGATTTAGAATCCATTAAACAAGAACGCGAACTTAATCTATCTCATTTTTTAATTAATTTTATTGATTCACCGGGTCATGTTGATTTTTCATTGGAAGTTACTGCTGCTTTATGTGTTACCGATGGTGCTCTCGTTGTTGTTGATTGCGTTTCAGGTAAAAAATATTCCTTGAATAAATAGGATCTTTTTTTTAATTAAAGAAGTATTTTTTTGAACTTAAGGCGTCCGTTTACAAACTGAAACTGTCCTTCGTCAAGCTCTTACTGGACGTATTAAACCAATTTTATTTATAAATAAGATGGATCGTGCTTTACTTGAATTACAACTTCAACAAGAAGATCTTTTTCAGACATTTCAACGTATTATTGAAAATGTCAATGCTATCATTGCTACTTATGGTGATGATAATGGTTCAATGGGTGATTTACAAGTAAGAAGCCTTAGTTTTTACCAACAATGAAAAATTCATAGATCAAAGAAATTTATTTTGTTTTCTTTTGTACAGATACAGTGTTTGTGACTGTGTCCTTAAATTCAAAAATTTTTCTCGTAAATAAAGATGTTAACAATATATTCTCAGTTTGTTATTTTTTTAATTTAATAAAATGATTATTTTAGATTGATCCAACAAAAGGTACAGTTGGTTTTGGTTCTACTCTTCATGGTTGGGCTTTTACATTGAAAGAATTTGCTGATATGTATGCATCAAAATTTCATATTGAAACTGATAAGTTAATGAAACGATTGTGGGGTAATAATTTCTTTTCATCGACAGAAAATAAATGGTCAACAACTGATGGAGAAGGTAAATTATTTCTAAAAAGGATCAAAAACGAAAATAAATTATTATTAAATAATATATTAGGTTATATTCGAGGTTTTTGTCAATTTGTTCTTGATCCTATATTCAAAGTTTTCAAAGCTATTATGAACTGTAGAAAAGACGAATATACAGAATTACTTGAAAAATTAAATATTAAATTACAAGAAAAAGATCGTAATGAATTAGAACAAGGTGGTAAATCACTTTTAAAACTTGTTATGAAACAATGGTTACCAGCTGGTGATGTTCTTCTCACAATGATTGCTATACATTTACCATCCCCTGTTGTTGCACAAAAATATCGTGCTGAACTTATTTATGAAGTTATGTTAATAGAAAACAAAATTAATATTATCTAAGTTAAGATATATATATATATATTTATTTATTTAGGTCCACGAGATGATGAAGCATTTTTGGGTATTAAAGAATGTGATCCAAATGGTCCATTGATGATGTATATTTCAAAAATGGTACCTACATTGACTAGAGGTCGTTTCTATGCTTTTGGTCGTGTCTTTTCGGGTTTTGTTAAGTCAAATCAACCAGTTCGTATTATGGGTTCTAATTATGTACCAGGTAAAAAAGAAGATCTGTATGTTAAAAATATTCAACGGTATGTAAAGCTATTTTTGTATGTATATAGAATGTTTCAAAAGTTCATCGATATAATAAATGCAACTAATTCTTCTACAATTCGAACGATTTGCATAAATTTTCTATAACTTAGTTCTTTGGTTCTCTACCGAGATTTCTCCTCCTTTTCCATGGTTTTCTGGAGAGCAACTTATCAAAAAACAATTGAAACATTCGAAGTAGATAGATCTTAATGAGTAGAACAAAAGCTCTGCTAGACTCAAAATTTTCCGATACTTTCTTATAGGAGATATAGGGTTCACAAATGCTACAAACTGCTTCGTCCTATTATCTCCTTCCAGCATACCATAAAAAAATGCATGTTTTTTCGCAAAATCTGCTAAAAAATCAACGGTGCAAATTGATTTTGATAAGAAAAAAAGCATACGTGTATCAAGACTTTTTTCTCTAACCAACATGATTGAAAACTGGACGTGTTCAACAATGTGAAGAGTCCATGACCTATATTCTAAGCACCTTTTGAATGAATCATTAACATAATTTTGTATAGAATAGAACAATAGTAACACGAGTTTTTCTGCTGGAAATTTTGAAAGTTGGATTTAATAAAAGCATTACATAACGATGCAAATCGATCATTTTATATGGCGTTTGACATAAGTCACTACAGAACTGTATTAGCAATGAAAAAACTAAAACTTGAAAAACTTTTGATTTTCACACCTGGAAAGGAACAGAAGATTGCTCTTAAGTTTTATTCAATATAGTTGGGTCCAAATACCAATAATTATTAGGATCAAAATAATTTTATTTAACGTTGAATGGGAATCACTTATGATTGTAAAACGATGATTGTCAGCTAAGTTTGATAAAAGAAAAAAAAGGCAAAAGAAGATGGTTAGTAAAATTCTATTGATATCAAATATTCTGATTGATTTTAACAATAGAATACATCACATTATAGATAAGATGTTCCCTAACAGATAAATCCAACGAGGTGTTTGACAATTATTCGAATTCTTTCCATGAGAATACATGAAAGAAGATGTTTTCAAGATGCTGATCAGAGGTCATCAATATGAAAAATACAACGGTGTCAATATTTTAAATAACGAACGTACATCTGAAATAATATTTTAAAGGTAGTCAAGTAAAAAAAGATGAGCATCCTAGGACTATTGTTCAATATTTATTCGTATTGCTTTTGCCGACGAACTTTTTTAAAATTCTCTATATGCAAATATATGATAATGGAATTTCCTATTCATCTTCTGAATTGATTGAATATAATGCACATTTGATTTTCACTAAATTTATTTTCTTCGCATAGAAAAAAAAACAAGAGAATAATTATGATATTTTATTTTATATGTTCTATACTTAGAACAATTCTTATGATGGGTCATGATATTGTACCAATTGAAGATGTACCATGTGGAAATATCTGTGGTCTTGTTGGTGTTGATCAATATTTAGTTAAAACTGGTACAATAACAACATTTGAAAATGCATACAATCTTCAAGTACGTTGTTTTATTTGAATGATATGAAAAATATTTTGTATATTTTCTAGGCAATGAAATTTACTATCACTCCTGTCGTATGTGTTACTGTTGAACCAAAAAATCCAGGCGATTTACCAAAATTAGTCGAAGGTTTGAAACATTTAGCTAAATCAGATCTTATGGTTCAAGTAAATTTTTTAAAAACTATTATTTATGATGCTATTGTATATTGAATTATGTTTTGTTTTGTTTTATTGAAGTGCACTGTTGAAGAATCTGGTGAATATATAGTGGCCGGTGCTGGTGAATTACATTTAGAACTTTGTTTAAAAGATCTTGAAACAGATCATGCTTGTATTCCAATAAAAGTTTCTAATCCAATCGTATCATATCGTGAAACTGTATCTGAAGAATCTGAAATAATGTGTCTAGCGAAATCACCTAATAAACATAATCGTATCTACTTAAAAGCTCGACCTATGCCTAATGGTAAAAGAAAAATATTTAATTATTGGATTTGAGAAACTCTTTTTTTACAATGAATTTTTCAGGTTTACCAGAAGATATTGATAAAGGTGAAGTAACATCATGTCAAGAAAATAAAGCACGTGCGCGTTATTTAAATGAAAAATATGATTATGATATAAATGAAGCACGTAAAATTTGGTGTTTTGGACCTGAAAGAACTGGACCAAATCTTTTAGTTGATTGTACTAAAGGTATACAATATCTAAATGAAATAAAAGATGGTTGTATTATTGGATTTCAATGGGCTACAAAAATGGGTGTACTTGCTGAAGAAAATGTTCGTGGTGTTCGTTTTGATATTCATGATGTTATATTCTATAATGATGCTATACATCGTGCTAATGGTCAAATTATTCCAGCAACTCGTCGTGTAATTTATGCATCAATGCTCACAGCTAAACCACGACTTGTAGAACCAATTTATTTATGTGAAATACAAGTATGTTAAGAAAAAAAATAAATTTTCATTTTCATAGAGTTATAATAATTGTATTTAGTGTCTAGAAGTTGATATTGTTAGTATTTATGATGTATTAAATCGTCGTCGTGGTTATGTTTTTGAAGAAAATCATGTAGCTAGGACATCAATGTGTATTGTTAAAGCTTATTTACCAGTCAATGAATCATTCGGTAAGGGAATAATCTCGATTTTTTTTAATTCATATTTATTTTATTTTCATAGGTTTTACTGCTGATCTTTGTTCAAATACAGGTGATCAAGTATTTTCACAGCGTGTATTTGATCATTGGCAAATTATAAATCAAGATCCATTTGATGATTCAACTAAAGTTCGACAAATTATTAATGATATTCGGAAACGTAAAGGATTAAAAGAAGGTATTCCACCATTGGATGATTACTGTGACAAATTATGAACGAAATTATATTCATTATTTGCTATCTATTCATAAACGGACGAATTTTTAAATATGTTCTCTTTAATTTTATAAAAAAAAAAAACAAGAAATTCGATAGGACATATATGTTCATTATTTTTTCTGTTCAAGAATTTTCTAATTTGATATAATCATCATTGGCACAAGCATAGAGAATTGATATCAGCTGAAAATTCACCACCAGTGATTCAATAATTTAGGAAATTTTACTGAGAGTTAAAAAGGGTGTGGGTGAAAAGAAGATCCACACTCCCATCCAAACCCACACCCACACCCTACAAGTCTAATTGTGACATGTGAATGAGTTCACTGATACTAAGATTTGTCACAAAAAAACGAAAAGACAGAAGTACTTTTGGTCAGCTCAGAGTATTTCACGAGCCTCAGCAATATCTCTGTGATACGTTGTAGAAAATTTTTTGTAGATATTACGGAAAATTTGAAATCATTCTTTAATGTCTTGAAACATATTAACATGAGTTTCCGAGTTTTTTATACTTTTGTTTTTGAATTTCAGTTTAAAACCTAGATTTCTCGATATTCATAGTATGTGTTGTAATCTTTGTTAGCTCGTACTACAAAAATTATTCACTTCTATCAATATTATGTGACTCGGACGAAACTTAGAAAGATCATGCAACTCAGTGCATTTTGACAAACGAGAAGATTATAAAAATATGAAACAAATCATTTCACACTGTCGGACAAAAATCTTTTTCCCTTTTGTCTTTTTATATTGTTACACTTTGTATAAAATTTATTACTCAGTAAAGATATGACATGACAGTTTTATTACAGTGTGATCTGTACATCAAAATGAAATAAAACTTTCATGTCATATCTTTGTTTAGTAATAAATCATATCCAAAATTTGTGGGTGTGAGTATGGATCTTGTTCTTGTCTTCAACCCACACCCACACCCGATGAGTTGGTTACCATTACAATGATAATCACGCGTGAAAAAATATGAAAAATCTAACGCGTTAAAACGAATTTTCCAAATCTAACAAAAATTCATGAAAATCTTCTTCGTGAAACTTCATTAATTTGCATTTTAAAGCAACTTTTGGCCTTAACTGGAGCAATTATTTCGCTAAACTTTTTTTTTATCATGTGAAGCAGAAATGATGATGTACGGATTACAGAATTAAATTCCTTTAGATATAAAACCCATAGTAAATTTTAAAGAAAAAATGAAAGACGATTATCTGTATCTAGGATTAATTCAAATGGTTTTGCTAGCGACTAATACAAAGTTGAGATTTCTGCTTAATCTGATAAAAAGCTTTTGATATCTGGATTGATATAATTCATAGGCACACTTGATGTTTCGTAAATATAAGTCTTTCAAGATGGTTTTTGTGTAATGTGCATAAACAAATATGTTACATAAAAACTCATAAATATTGTACGCATGAAAACGATTATTAGATTGAATGATGGATAATTAAATGACGTTCGTTAACAATTAAAATTTTCATTAAAACTCGTTAAAATATTTCACTCGTGAAAACAATTACTAGATTTAACGAGAATCAATCAGTTAACTCTCGTGAGAAATACAGAAATTCATAAAAACGCGTTAATATGTTTAACGCATGAAAATGAATACCAATTTTAACGATATTTAACATGGTACCATTGATTAAAAATAAAAAGAACCCAAGAAATATCGTTAAACTTCTTAACACGTGAAAATGGATGCAACGTTTAACGATATATATAATGAGTTAGTTACAGTTAAAACAACAATCACGCGTGAAAAATCTAATGCGTTTACACGAGTTTTCGGAATATAACGAAACTTTATGAAATTTCGTTAATTTGTCTTTTAACGCATTCTTTTACGTTGATTTTAAGTAGGGGTGAGAAGTTATTGTTATTAATAACAATAACTTTTTTTGTCATTTGTTATAAATAACAGAAAAATAACAAATAACTTTTTTTTCTGAAAAAGATCCTGTCTCACTTCCCTGTATATATTAATTGTACCCATTAGATGGGCTTATGCTTTGGAACGATTCCCTAACGTTTATAGTGCTGATTCATGTGATACAATCAACAGAAACTTCGCACTGAGTTTTCAAAAAAAAAAGTTATTTGTTATTTACCTGTTATTTATAACAAATAACTTTCTGAAAAAAGTTATTGTTATTAATAACAATAACAAAAAAAGGTATTATTATCGATAACAAATAACAAAAATAGTTATTGTTATTAATAACAATAACTTTTTTGTTATTGTTATTGTTATTAATAACAACAAGATAACAATAACTTATCACCCCTAATTTTAAGAATCATTTCGTTAAATACCTTTTTATTTTTACATGGGTAATATACATTTTCAACACGCATGAATTTGGTTGAGACAACGGAAATCTTTTTTTTTCTTTGTTCTTCTTATGTTACTCGAACAGTCGAGAACGAACACACATCATAGTGTACATATTGTTGAAACGATGCCAAATAATCAAAATTCTCATCGTTAAACATATACGTTTGATGATGGAATATTATCGAATACTAACTAAAATCATTGAATGATATATCTTAGAGATATTAAGCGTAAGAAAACAGTGATGTAAGCTGCTGTTTGTGCCCAAGATATACAGTAAACATCTAATTGGGTCTCGTCATTCATTTATTCTCACATAAGTCTTATTTTCTCTCGTCCTCAGCGTCCTTATTTTCTCCATTTCTTCTAATATCAATCAGTGCTTTACTATTGTTGCTGTATTCACGATGTCTTCTTTCGTTTCTGATCTCCTCTCTTTTTTTCTTTCATCTTCAAGACACATATACGCGTATGCTCTTGTGCAAATATCGTTATTCAGATGATAAGCAAACTACCCCAGTTAGACAAGCACTTCGAAAAAAAGCGCGTTAATACGCGTTAAAATTTCGTTAAAACGGCGTTTTTACGTTAGAGTATCGTTAAAATGTCGTTTTAATGAATTTCTTAAGCGTATTAACGCGTTAAAAAGCGTAAATTTCTTTTCAATTTAAGTGTTTTTACGCGGGTTTTTGTTAGTTTCTAATCATTTTATCACATTTATACTTTCATACGCGTTTAGGCACAAGAATTTTAAATGGCAAGATGAGTTTTTTCATTCCTTTATGTTTTAACTCGTTTCTTTTTTCACGAGATTTAAAATGCGCTTTCAATAGACATGTTGCTTTGAACCAATGTAGAAGACAGAATTTTTATCGATGAAAAGTACACTAATTTTATAAGAACTGACAAAAATAAATAGTTAGAGTCCAAATCGATCGCACTTATGAGACAATTTTTTATTACAGATGGTGGTATAAAAAGTTTTGTTAGTAAAAGATATTCTTAAGCTGTTACTTCTCAATTAATTTAAATTCTTTATAATGAATAGTTTGAATTTGAATAGAAAACAGTCTCTGAAATCGTTTATTGCTGGAGCCCCAAATCGTAACTGCTGCCACCGGAACTCACTATTATGAATGCGTTAAATTTTTTAACAAAATTAAACGCGTCAATAAACCTTAACGACAATAAAACCGTAAAAATGTGCACTTTTTACGATTTTATTTTCGTTAAAATTTCGATACGTTTTTACGCGTTTTATTTTGTTGTTTGTCTGACTGAGACGTCGAATCATGAATCATTCTCTGCAGATTTGAAGAGGATTAGAGAAAATATTAGTATTTTTGACGTGTCTTGAAATCGGTATAGATTGTTGCCGATATTCACATGTCCGTTTGAGCACAACGATTTCTATTTGCATTAAAGAAGACCATTCTAGTTATATTTTATCTCTGTGAACTTGCAAAGCATGTCGCTCTATGATCGGTATTGAACGCAGGATATAGATGAATTTCATACTGAGCAGTACACGTCTACGAATGATACACACTTGTATTTCATTTATCTTTAGCATGTCATCGATGTCAGTATCGTCCTTAAAGAAAGCCGTCGCCCACACATTCGACGCGATTCGGCAAAAAAAACCAATAGTTTATCAGATTATGAACCAAGTTGTGATGAATCAAACTGGTAATGCTATAATTCATGTTGGTGCTAAGTCATTAATGGCACATGCAGTCGAGGAGGTCGAGGATATGGCTTCATTGGCCGACGCAATCGTAATCGATTCTAGTGCACTGAGTGGACCATGGGTTCAAGAAATACATCTTGCAGGACAGCGTGCCAACGATAAGAAGATTCCGATCGTATTTGATCCGGTTCTAGTCGGAGCTACGACCTATCGCACGGAAGCTGTTCTAAAATTATTCAATTCTCTCGATATTGCCATTTTGAAAGGTAATTCGAGCGAGATTAAACACATTTATAATACAAAAGCTCATAGTCATGGAGCGGACTCTAGTACCAGCGCGCCCGATCCAGGTCAGATGGTACGTCAATTGGCTCAAAAGAGACATGGAAAAACTATTGTGGCACTTAGTGGTCAGAAGAACTATGTTTCTGATGGACATAAGACAGTGATAATTAAGAATATTTCCGATCGTCTCAATCAACTTATCGGTATGGATTGCACAGTGAGTGCTCTGATGGCTTGCTTTGCCGGTGCCACTGACAATTATTTGGTCGCAGCTGTCGGCGGTTTCGCTGTCATGGGTGTGTGTGCAGAACACGCTACATGCAATGCATCGGTTCATGGAACAGCGAGCTTTCAAGTAGCTCTATTTGATCAATTGAGTACTCTTACTGGTAGCGAATTGCAGTCAATGATGCATATCGATCTTATTGATAGTTAAAATCAGTAGCAGTTAGTCATCGTAATATTTCAACACGAATGGAACCAATTATTCCTTTCATTTTTATACTTAAAGTCGTTAGCTTTTTTCCTATTTTTACAGCTGTTCTTCAGCATACCTTCGAAAGTGACAAAATCCGAACATTGTTTCAAAATTGAGTTTTCCAAGCAAGACTAATTTCTAATGCATATTGATACTCTTCAAAATCATTATATCTATTCTAGTGTTGATTTCGATCAGAGATTCTAACATTGAATACTTGAAAAATTTTATCATATGTTTTTGACGCATTTCTATATGCCATATCTAAAAGTTTGTAGATAAAATTCTACACGATGAAGAATTTACGGTGGGTGTATGAGTGTGGATGTAGGTGTGGACGTGGGTATCAGTAGGTTTTGGAGGACATCCGCAACTATATACGTACCAAAGACCAAATCGAATAAGAAAATTTTCATTCGGATTCAATTCGATTCAGCTGTCATTCACAGAAAAGATGTTATTGTTGTCGCATCACTCACATACTACGTGTTCATAAACATCGTAACATTATCTAGTTTTTTAAAAAGGAAAAAATACAATAGAAAGTATATTTTGTTGAATAAAATGACTCGTAAAAGTTCGACAGTAATGAGCCTGAGAACAAGAATAATAATAATTGATACTTGAAAAATCGAAATTTTATGAGCATCGTGCATCTTCCGAAATTAGACGGGTGTGAGTGTGAAGTGGTTGTTGGTGTAGGTTTATTTTATTTTAACTCACGTTCACATCTACACCCTTATTATATTCTGAGCGAGCTGTTCACATTGCGATATCCCAGTTACTGACCGATGATAATTAGATACGAGTTATCTGTTACTGGTGACTATTTGGTGGTCACTTAAAATATTCTGTGGTACCTGTGTGCTTGATCTGTTGTATTTAAATCACATAAAAATCCATTTTGAATAATCCGTCTGACTATTCTCAAATTCAGAAAATGTTAATAGCCATTTGGTATTAGTGCCCGGTGATTTGGAATTTCAACTCGTATTTGTTTTACAATGAAAGGGAAAATTTGAGATTTACTACTTATTATTAATAAAAGCGAATTTTCTATGGAGGAAAGATTTTTCTATGTCTAATAGATTCAAGTTAAAATAGCGACATAATGTTGAACACTTCACATAGTAATTTTTCATATAACACAAGGCACAAAAGTCTTGATACAAAATAGTCACTCATTTTTCAGGCATTCAACATCAACTGTTGAAAGTCAAAATCAATCTGTTAGAATCAAAGTTATGTACTCTATCGGAATACATAGACAGAGTTTTCTTTTGATGTAAGGTTGGTCATCTATGAAAAAAAAAATTTCAAGCGATTTAAAATAATGTCTGTACAGAATTTTATTTAATGCAATGTGGTATTTCGACTAAAATCTATTTGGAAGCAAAACATGAAGTGGTTTTTAATAGTTTAGTATTGCAAAGCAAAATGTTCTCTGCATATTATGCTATTTACTATCTGTTTTATTTAGCACTCAAGACTTGAAAAAAAATTATTTTTAAATAATTATTTTTTGAAAAATCGACTTTTTGAGAAGTATCAGCTTACATAAAAAGTAGCCCTTTCGAAAAGATATGTAAATTTTGAGTGCGAATTGAGATTTCACTTATTGCAATAGTTGAGGGTGTGGGTGTAGACATGGCGAGTAGAAGAAGTCACACTCCACACTCCACACCCACCCACACGCACATGCACACCCTAGTTCATGATAATCAGTTATAATAAAGGCAACAATCTTGTATTTGAACTTGATTCTCTTTGTCTTTCTTTCGCATCTAAGATTGACTCTTTGTTAGATAAAATGAAATTCGATACACTTTTTTCTTGTTTTCTTTTTTATATGCTTCATGTAACTCGTTTTCAATCTTCGTCTATGATAATTATCATTTTATTTTATTTTTTTCATTTGTCTGACTTTTTTATTTAATTTATTTTATTCACAATCCATCTACGTTGGACTGAAGTGTCTATATTTTGGGATAGGAGGATGTGTACGCTTGTGCGGATTAAGGAAAAATTCACATCCACATTCTACTAGTATAAGATATGATCATTTTCGCTCCACATGTTTTCAAATGGTAATCGGAAGCTGTAATAAGCATAAGAAAATGCTTGAAATATATCTAGTGTTTTCAAGCGTTTTTTCTTTTAATTTACCGTCTACTCAAGAAATGAAAGAATAATATAGTATGAATATTGTATGCATAAAAGAACATGAGTCCGGTTTATTGCACAACATTTAACATGAAATGAATGACAATAATACAACTATATATGTCAAAAGAACATAGAAGTGTGGCTGTAGTGACAGTAACTCTTATCCTCACTCACACTCGCACCCACCCACATCAGACTCACACCGTTCTATCATAGCATTTTTAGAATTGTTACTAATGGTTTGCTTACAGATAATGGACGCTTTTGTTGCACTTCTTCACCATCATATTGTCAGTCTATCACAAATCAAAGAAATTACAAAGAAATTAAATGAAAAACTTACAGCATAAATATCATCAACAAATTCTAGTGATGTTGCTGACAAATGCTATTATAAGACGCAGTCATAGATTTCTATTGAAACGATATTCACACGTTCAATTCAACTCCTCAAACTTTAAGAAAATATTGATCAAAATAAAATATCATAGTCTTATACAATATATTTTTTAAAACAAATTTTTCTCGAAAAAGATCATTCATATTCTTGTATTTCCATCACTTCAGATTTTAAAATATTCGCTTTGGGACAATGTTTGGGATATTAAAAAATCTGGCAGAGGAAGAGATCTTTTTTAGACATTTCACATGATCTCAATGATAGTTCACCATATTAACATGAGTCATCTATTTGGAAGAATAAGAAAAGTAATTTCATCTATATATAAGATGATGTGACAAACGCAATAAAACTTAATGAGTTTTATATGACTGTGGGACATTTTCTAACTAATAGAAAAGAAAACATATTGTTTCAAAATAAAAACGTCCAACTGTCCTATTTGATGAAAACCATTTGTTCTACATAAATATAGTGCATTAATTATTCCTTCTAGACATAAAGCATAATATTACTCTATTTATCACGTTATAAGAAAATATAGAATAGTTTTATTTCTCTTTTATTTATAAAGGCTAATCTATGGTTGTATATAGTTTTTATTCATTTAGTTCTATTTGTTATTTTTGTCTTGATAATCTTTTCCGAGATATTTTATATTATAATATAGAAAGTAAATGACGTTGACAAATGTATATTCTCTTCCTTCTAAGTTTACAAAAAAAATTCATTTTCTTCCATCTTATTAAAAAAGTCTTAGCGAGAACAATTTCTTAAATAAGAAAACACGTATCAACCTGATCATTAATAGCATTTGCTTATCTGTTGAAAGCAGGATAAGAACTATAGAATGTTTACATTTGTCTAAGCAAATATTCTTTTATCAATGTTTGATCGTTTAATAGATATTATTATAATCAACCTTTGTTTGAAGTCTATCAAAGTAAATCACAGAATGAATAATAATTATTATTGATCTGTCATAAATACATTTAAGCGTTAGAAGATTCCATTAGATTAATTATGTACATATTGATTTCTTATAATAATACAAAGAATTAGTGCAAAGTTGAAGAAAACATTCGAATCTTATAAATGAGATCGAAAGGTAAATAATAGTATTTCCTACTAATGAGATATAAACAAGATTTTCATAGTACATTAATTCATATGTATGAGTTTATGTGAATGAGATATCGATAATAGATTATTCTAAAAAATTCTATTTTTTTTACGTCTATGGAACATCTATGTTGCTTCAATGAATATCTCTATAGGCGATACAATATTAATTAAAAGTAATATTTATAGAATAAAGAAGATAATCGTTTTATAAGTTTTATTCTTAGACATGCGAGCAAAGCATTCTATAATAAAATAATCCAGACTTGAGAAACTAGCGTATCTCAATTGTTCATATTAATAATATGTTTTAAAAATCTTTACAATGCCGAACACTATTGTAAAAAATGTTTTGCTGATAGTAATTTTACATAAGTAATACAATTTATTAATGATTAGTCATGATGAAATGCTCGAAGATACTCTATTCAAAAAAGATTGTCAACTGTAGAAATGACTCAATGAATAGTATAGTTGAAAAATGAAAGTATACAAGAAGAATAAATTTTCGAGAGAAAAATCCCAAATTTATTTTCTTTATTATTTTTGTCATAGTGTTCCTATTAATAACGAAGAATGTAGATAAGATGAAAAGTATAGTAGAGATATTTGGCATTAATATATATCGATCTGCCCGAGCGTAATATGATGAAGTTTTGTCCACACTATTATTAATCTTTCTCAGCAACTTGAAAAGCACTTTAAAAAATTTAATTGTTTCATCAAAAGATAAGTCTTTGTAGACTCCTCTTCAATTCTTGAAAATCTAAGTTCATTTGGCTCACTTGTTTGAAAATGACAGCAAAAATACATCGATCTTTTTAATAATTAGTAAATTTTAATAAAATTACTTATTATCAGAAGACAAAGATATTTTTATTCGCCTTATACTAGAATCTATCAGGTGATAATAGTGATTTTTGTTTCTCGTTGAAACAACTAAGACAACAAAACTTGTCACAATCAGAACAGATGGTTTATATTTTCTTTGCTGTCACATGACTTGCTTCTCTTAATTGTTGCTGTCCGATTTCCTCGTAGCAGTCAGCACAGCGGCTTTGAACATTGTGGTCCGACTCTTCGTTTTCTTCGAACTTGTGATCAGCAAGTTTGCGCTTCATTTGGCTTGTTGATTGTTGCTTCGAACCAGGTTTCAGCTTCTCGAATGGCGTACCAAGCAGTAAAGATCGAAAACGACTTCCATGAAACTGTAGCATGATCATATGGTTTCTGTCATAATTTTCCTTGTAAATCAAATAGGCATTAATGCTGTGCTGGCTGCTACGAGAAAATCAGACAACAACAATCAAGAGAAGCAAGTAATGCGGCAGCAAAGAAAATAAAAATCTTCTGTTCTAATTGTGACAAATTTTATTGTCTTAGTTGTTTCAACAAAAACCATCATGCTATGCAATAAATAATTCAAACAATAGCAGAGAGAGCAGATGATACATTGTACATAACCTTCCGCCTAAGGAAAAAGGAAAAGAAAATGTTTTTCTAGTCATTTTCTTGTTAAAATATGGTGGGTCCCACCAGTGGGATCCATCGACCCCGAAGGGTTAAACTTATCCATTAAGGTTGATGTATTTAAGTGGATATATATGTAATGAAAGAATGAGCAAGAAAATTTAAGTCAATTTTTTCCAATAAATATTCTTAATTCAATAAATAAGATTATATGAGACTAGAAAAGACTTCGCGATTAATACTTTACTTGGTATTCATTGTTAATTCATCATAACTCATGCAAGTAAATTTCATCACTGAGTTTTTTGTAAAATAATTGACTAGTAAGATTATTATAATGTCATATTAAATAGTTTATTGGAATAATCAATATCTAATAGCAAATCCGTCTTAAATATTTATTTTTATATCTTTCTAATCATCAATATAAAAGTCTGCATATAAAAATAATATTAATATTTCAACATATGTTTTTTTATATAATCTCAGATCAACGAAATTAAAATGGCAGATCAGAAACATGTGTCACTGCTTTTTCATCGACTCAATGTTTCCACTCTTCAGACACAAATCATCGATATTTTGTGTTATATCTTAGTTATTCTGGGATTTATTGGAAATATATTAGGACTTTTTGTCTTTTGGTCATCTCGTCGAACTTGGCAAATATCATCTGCCTATGTTTATTTAGCTACTTCTAATTCAATAACAAATCTTCTAAGTGTTATTCGATGTGTTTCTCTTCTTCATTCAAAATTTCGAAATATTTTATATGAATTAGTTGGACAAACATGGTGGGCTTGTAAAATTTATGAATTTACATCTTCTTTTCGAGTTATTTCATCATGGATAACATTATTCTGGATGTTTGAACGTATAATGTGTGTTTCAAAGAGATTACGAGCATGTTTCAATCACTGTAATTCATATCAACTGAAGTTTATTATACCAATCCTAATTGTTCTAACTATTCTCGGTTGTGTTGTTGGACCTCCTGTTTATATGTTTCAACCACAAATACTTGAGTATGTCATCTTTAATTAGAAGACTTCTAACATCAAGATTAAATAATATTCCTTGTATGAAAGAGAGTAATAAAGTAATCTATAATGAGTCGAAAGTTTTTGATGAGTTACATGAAATATTAAAAATTCTAAGGAAAAACAATCTATTCTTTAATTCGCTTATTATTTTAGTAAGGAGTTAATGGATTCAACAATGAACATAAATAGAACATATTGTGAACTGAGCTCCAAAGCATCTATGAAATGGAAAAAATATTTTCACGAAATTCGTATTGGTAAAAATCACTTTACAATACGTTGTTTTTTCTCTGAATTAATTCCAACAGGAGCAATTATTCTATTTAATAGTTATATAATCTACCATGTTGTACGAGCATCTCGACGTTTACATCAAACAAATGCTCGTCAACTACGTAGAGAACAATGGCGAATAAAATTATGGATGAATATTGTTTTAGTTCTTCATTCTCTTCTTTTTCTTTCATCACTTTTGGTACATATTCTTGGACATGTTCTCGCTGTTGAAGCACATGAAACATGGTGGGTTTTATTAGTAATTTTAATTAATTGTTCTTTAAACTTTTACGTATATTGTTTATCGGGTAAAGGATTTCGAAATGAAATCTATTGGTTTATTCAACGATTTAAAAGACTACTTTTTCATAGACAACATACTCATCAACATCAATGACAATGATGTTGTCTGAGTCGGAGTCTACGTGAAGGGGTTAAGCAATTTTCAAGTCATTATTCAAGTTAAAACACATTCTTTCGATGATTTAAATGAACATTTATCTATATAATTTTATCATTTAAAATAAATAAAACTAGGGTATGGGTATTGGCCTTCGTTCTACTCACATTCACACCCATCCACATCCACACACCCTCAACGATTCCAACATTCGATCATTTGACTTTACTGGAGATACAAGCGAATGATATTAATGAAGAATGTACAAGACAATTTCAACTGTTACTTTCTCATACTTCTCGCCTATTGTTACTAAGTATCTGGGTATTTTTCAATAGCAATCATGCCATAGAACCACTATTGGGAACAAGGCATCCTTCAATCAAATAAATCGATCTAGAATAATTCTCTGACGAGATCGATGAAGAGCAATGTATGAGGTTGAATCATTTGCTTCTTCCTATGCAATGTGAAGAACTTCGCATTCGTATAACACATCGATCATCAATATGTTATTTGGTTAAAATAATGCTCAATCTACGATTCTTATATTTATTGTCAGAATGACCAGTCAAAGGAAACTTTTCCAAAAGATAAACTTGTTGATTGGGCACGAAAATAATTATTAGGTGTACGGTCATTGATTGAAATCTCAATGTGTAAAATAAATACAGGAATTATTAAAAAGAGATAAGTGACATCGATTTGTCGATAGCAATCTTAGTAAATAATCTTTTAAACTTCTATGTGAAAAATTAAATGAGAATTAGCCCATGCATTTTAACTGTTCGAAAATTGAAATGAATTAAGTAGACTCTTTTCTCGAGAAAATCGAAATTTCTAGAACTCTATAGCACAAAGCCTCATACTTAAATCCCTATGAAAATTAACTCGATAATAAGACCTAAAGTAAATTTTTTATCAATTTAAATTATTCTTTTGTTTTATCCGATAAATAAGATGCATTCCTCAATATCGAAACTATCACAGCTTTTCTAGAAAACATTGTTCTTAGTTTTTTGAAGTTTTACGGCTTAGAGCACTTTAAAAGTGATACAAAAAAAAAACTCTTTTCTCATCCTAAACCGTGAGGAATTTTGCACGGCTGGAAGTCTTATTTGCATTTTGATTCTTACGAATCTTCTGGAGGAAAAGATTTGAAACTGCGAAATGATCCAACATGTTTCATACGTTTTGTAAACAAGTGTCACATATTCACAGAAAGATTAAACAGTTAGCTACTGATAATTATGTTCGGTTTTTTTGTCTAAATTTCGTGAAAATCATTTTGACAATTTCGCTTGAAAAAGAACTCAAAAAAAAAGAATACACATAGCACATAAAACAAGTATTACGTTAGGGTCGAAAACATTTAATCTGCTTATCTTCATCGATACTGGATTTATTGTTCATTTTATCGTTAATATTCTACAAATAAAAAAAAATTAAGAAGTGAAATCAACACAATCACCAATACATATTTAACACATTTTAATTTTTTTTTTAATTGACTAGAGAAAAATTGTACCTAGTATACAAAGTACTAAACCACAAAATCATCTTTTATAAACGAATAATTAGTGTCCTTAATTTATATAGTACTATACTTTTAGTTAAGATGGTTTTATTATTAAATTGAATTCAACGAATCATTTCGATTTTTTAAAACAAAAAGAAAAAAGTTTTCTTTTCTATCATTTATTAACCTTGTTGATGATCTATTAAATTCCAATTTGTAGTTCTAAAGATGAAGCTATTCATTGTTCCCTTTTCTGAAAGAAAGGATTATACAACGCTTAAATCATGGGCTTCAAATGCATAAAGTTTGTCTGTCCAAGTCAATCAGAAACTAGGATGAAATAAACCAATGAAAACTCACCGATGGTTATGAGGAGAAGTTTGACCAAAGGTTTCTGGAGTCGAGAAATTCGAATCCGGGGTTAGTTTTTTCAAATTTTTTTTTGAGGTTGACTTTTTTTGACCAGATAAAGGTGTTTTACGAAAAAAATGGATTTTTATAAAGTTTGATCAAAGGTTTTCGGGGTCGAGAAATCCGAATCTATCAGTAGTTTTTTGAAATTTTTTCGAGGCTGATTTTTTTTGACTAGACAAAGGTTTTTTACGAAAAAAATGATTTTTTTTATAAAGTTTGATCGAAAGGTAAACGAGGTCAGAGAATCAAAATCTGAGGTAAGTTTTATTGTTATTAATTAGTTTAATAATTAGTTAACAAATAATAATATTAATGTTTGAGAAAGTTTGACCTAACGGTAATCCGGGTGGGGGAATCCGAATTTGAGGTCAGTTTTATTATTATGAACTAGATTAATAATTAATTAATAACAAGTAACTTTCGTTCGCGTGATTCGCTTGACCCTCGACTGAACTCTTAGCTAAGTTTTTCATAGTAAATTATTCCTTAGTTATTGAAGATGCTCCTATCCACTGTTTAAAAAAGCTAGGAATGCCTGTGAATGTTGATGCTCGCATCTGTATACATGCACAGAATAATGTACATGTTCTCATGATTCTTATTCTCCTCAACTTATTCAGTTAAAACGATACCTACAAACGAAGACACGTTTGAAATATTCAGAAAAAATTACACTAACAGAACCAAATTTCTATAATCAAAGACAAATATTTTATCAAAATAATAGTTTTTTGAAAGGCTTGACCGAAAGTAACTGGCTTCGGGTAAATCTGCAATCGATTTCTCGAAATTTTGAAAACTAACTCCAGATCAGGGATGTGCAGCTCACGCTGAGTGTAGGTGTAGATGAGAGTGGCTGTGAATCCGAATCTTTGTTTCACGCACAGATACATCCTCAGTTACTCCAATATGTTCAACCACCTGTTTTTTTATCCAATACTTAACATACAGTACGTTTATTCTTCGACAATTCCGTATGCTTGTCTCTATTCCGTCGCCGTACAGTCAAGTGACTACAGCCTCAATCAATGTTACTTGTCGGAAAACTCTTAGCATATTGTTCAAACTTCAAATTTATAGAGTAAATAGTTCTCTACAAGATAAGACATTGTTGAAGTTTATACGATTTTTGATTCAGCTTTTATGACAGTTTCATGGCGAGTCTCAATCAAGATCGAACTTGAAGATTTTGTTTTCGTTCCCAGTCAGGACTGTCTGTAAAGCTGAAATAAAAGATGAATCAAAAGTCGTACAAAGTTTTTATATATGACAAATAAACTATATATATATACACAAATCTTTTCTACTGTTATTCTTCTTTTTCTATATTTATTGTTTTTTAGATTAACATACACTTTCAGAAAAAACAACACTCATTAAATCATGACGATAATCGACCGATACATAAATGTAACATACTCAGTGTTTTCACCATATTAACTGAATCAAATTAATTTGTTACTAATTCAATCGTATTCTATAATCAGCAAAGAATGCCCATATAAAAGCACATAACGACAAAATTATAATAGCTGCATAAGAACATTGAGTATGCCATGACGAAATATTTGGTTCACGCATAACACTTATACTTCGTCTACTACTTGCATTATCATATGGAGAATTATCCGAATAGATTGATTGTACATCAAGTTCATCGGTTTTTTCTAAACCACAAATCCAAGCAATGGCAGTTTTGAAATATAATATAATTCCAGTAGAATTATCTGGAATATAAAAAAGAAAAAGAATAATTAAATTAAGATTTATATATGATGATGAATTAATTTAAATACGTGTATCAAAAAATTCAAATGGTTTCTTTTCTGTTTTAGTTGGAGATATTTCTGTATGATATTGAAATGAATTTTCAAATGAATATGGATGTTCTTCATCATAATATGTATCTGCTTTGTGCATACAACCAGGTCTAGTCGGAATTGCAATTGGTTTAACAGGATTATCAAGATCAAATGTAGTTAAACCAGATATCTAATATTAATTTATTTTATCAAATAAAATCATTTTCTTTTTTTGATCATTTAACTTACATATTTGTCTGGAATGGGTTTTGTAAGAAGACTAACAACAATTGTAACAATAGCAGATATAAAAAATAGTAAAATAGAAAAATATAAAAAATTAAATCGAATTATTGATGGACGTTTATCCAAATGTTGAAATTGACAAGGCATTGCTGTATAAGAATATTCCCATATAAAACGAAACATACCAACAAATAAACCAGCTATAAGACCCCAGAAAGCTCCCTAAAATAGATAATATTTTTTCTTTTTTCTATAAATTATATTTTTTTTTTGATTATTATTTACTTCTTCATTTATTCGTTTCCATAATACACCAAGTAAATAACAAGCAGCAACAGGTGGAGCTAAAAATGATTGAACAGCTTGCATATAATCAAATAATCTTGAACCTTGTGTTGCTCGAATAATTGGAATCCAAAGAATTGAAACAGCAACAAGAATCATGACAAAAACTCTTAAATAAATATGTTTATCAATCTTCAAAATCAATATTTTTGTTAATTACCTGCCAACAATCATTAATTCCCAATCATGTGCATTTTTTCGAAAACGTTGCCAAATATCAATAGTAAAAATAGTCGAACTTGAATTAAATATTGATGTTAATGATGACATTAAAGCAGCAATCATACATGCTAATGTCAAACCACGAATTGCTGATAAAAAAAAAATAAAAAATTTCTATTATGAAATAAAGATTAGATTTGATTAAAAAAAAAAACAACAACCATTAGGCATTAATCGAATGACAAGAAGTGGATATGCTATATCATTACAACCATTTCGACTATGACAAACTTGATAACATGCATTTGGATCACTACAACCAATTTCATCTATAAAATAATTTATTTCACTTTCATTTTATATTTAAATGAAACAAACAAAAAAAAACTTTCATACTAGGAAAGAGTATTCGTGCAACCATTCCTATTCAAATATAATAAAAAAAGACTTAAACTATTAATAAAATAAATAACTTACCAGGAAATACCATAAGAAATAATGGTAAAAATTTTAATAGGCCTGCAAATAGACAACCTGCTCTTGCATGTGATATATTTTTTGCTGCTAATGTTCGTTGAACAATGACCTAATTTTAAATAAAAAATTCATATTAGTTTTTCATTTTTATTAAATTTTATTTACTTGATCACAACCCCAATACCATATAGAACCAATTGCACCACCAATTATCATACCAAACCATGGTAAATCAGCATCAAATGGACGAATTAATGAAAAATAATTTTCATTTGGAACACCACATTCAGTAGTACTATATAATGTTGTATTAGCAAGAGCATATGGAAAAAGATTTCGTACTTGTTCAAGACCACCAACTCTTATAAAACCTATTTCAAATGATTAATAACAAAATAATATTAATTTTTATATTTCTTACTAATAATCATAAGTATAAAAGCAGAAATAATCATAATTATTGTTTGAATAAAATCTGTCCAAATAACTGCTGTTAAACCACCTATTCAATTTATATTTAAATTAAAAGAATCAAAAAGATTTTTCTTTATATTTACCTCCAACAGTAAAACAAGCAGCTAGAAGAGTAAGAGCAATAACTGACGCATAAAGATTCCAATTAAGTGCTTGTTGAAGAAAAACAGCACCAGAATAAAGATCAACAGATATTTTTGTAAATATTGATAACATTAAAGCAAGACATGTTAAATAAATTCGTATACGTTCACCTCCATAGCGCATTTTTAAATATTGAGGCATTGTATATACCTATTGTATATATACACATTCTTTATTTATACAGAAACTCTGAAAGTTAGTCGAATAGATTTATTTTTCAATTTTTTTCCAATGTCATAAACACTAAGAAGAATTCAAACAGAGATTTGAATAACGAATTTTATTTCTAAGAAGAATTTTTGAAGATGAAAATGATTACTAGTTTCCTAAGACTAGAGCCTCTGAACAATCGAAAATCACATTATTCAACTCTTAGAATTCTGTTTTGGATTAGATAGAATGATAAAGCAAGTAATTCTCTACAAAATAAAATGACTTCAAACTCTTTACGACGTTTTTTTGACTGAAGTACGTCACCCTTATAGAAGGTATAAAAGTCGTTTGTCCTGTTATTTCGTTTAGAAACAATTATTTAGGTGCTTCCCATAATATTGATGTATCTCAGTCAAAAAGCATCGTAGAGAACAGAAGGATATTTCATTTTGTAGGGAATTGTTGGCTCTATCTATCTAGACTATTTTCAATTCGTTTCAGTGCTTATGATAACGAAAAAAGATTAAATAAAATAAATGTGGTTGAATGATTTTCGGAGTCCTGTATATACATAAAGGGTGTTTCATAATAACTGTCCCGGTTTTGTTAACAACAGTTTTTATACTTTTTTTGGACCGAGTGAGCTGAAATTTTTACCACATATATATCTATCCATGTTCTTTAATTTCTAAAACTTTTAGCTCTCTAGCTAAAGCTATTGACGAAATCCATTGACTGGACTGAAGTGTATTGATTTTTACATTCGATTCCTGTAGTATTTTTTTTCTTGAGTAATGATTTTTATTAGCAATCGATAAAAGTAATTTTACAATACAATCTTTCTTCGAAAACGTAAGATATTACAAAATAATCAATGTTTATGAATATGTTCTCCATTATTGTCGATAATCAACTGTAATCGATAGGGTATTTCGTCCATCATTTTTTCACATTGTTCTTTCGAAAAATTTCGCCATTCTTTTTCAACTTCCTTTTCTAATTCTAAGACCGTGGCAAATACCTTCCCACGGAGCTTTTCTTTAAGTGCTCCCCACACATTTTCTATCCTCCAAACATCGGCAAATTTAGCATCGCCATCTGCTGGTTCTATACGTTCACCAAAAAGTTCTGCAACTGTCTCTCTTACTAATATTGTTCGTTGTTTTTGATCTTGGTCGTCGTGAAAAATAGGATTTAGTTTACATTCCCGAAATATGGTCTTGATTGCTGGAGCTGCCTTTTCTGTTAAAAATTTGGCGTACAACTGGTTTGTTAAATATACTCGTTTTCGTTTATCATGACATGGAGTACGTTGTTGTTCTAACCATTGAGTAACATTTATTGGTGCACGTGATGGTATTAGACCTTGTGATGATATTGCTCCCCAAAATATAATTCCTTTTTGAAATTTTTCCGTTTGTGCATTAATTAAGCCAGCTTCGATTTCTTCACCTTCTCTCGCCCACATTCCATCATTTCTTCTATTTTGAAAACCTTGAAAAGTGAATAAACCAGAGAAGTCGCAATTGACAATACGGTTCCATTTCCACTTGTTCGAATTTTTCCTAATACCAAATTTGGATCTTAATGCTTTTGCACATTTAACACGGTTCTTTTTATCAATATCGCTGAGTTTCTGTGATTTTTTCTTCTTATACCATTTTAAATTTAATGCTTTCACTGTTCGATAAATGGAAGTTTCCGATGATGTAAAACCTTGTCTTTTAAGTATGGCATCTGTTTTTCTAATAGAAGCATTTTTTTTCAATCGCATACATTTATCAACATTTTTACGAAATTCGGACGTTGTGACTGTTACTGGACGACCGGATCTTTTCTTGTCGTTAACGGTTTCTCTTTTTAATATTCGAGATACACATTTGTAAAGTGATGTGTACTTCAAATGTGGTGGATTATCAGAATTTTGAATAAAACGAGCAATACGACCAACACTCCATGTTGAGTTGAGACTTTTTAGATTCAATACAAAACTTCTAAAATTTTTCCTATCGTCGTAAGTGATGGACATTCGTGTTGAAATTCGTTGTTAAATATAACAAGCTCTACCCATAAATATACTTTTATATGGTTGTATTAAATCTTAGTCATTTCCAATCGGACGATGATGATATTCGCTGACGTCTTCGATTTCTTCTTTCTCTTACTCTTTTTTTCTCTCCCTTTTGTTCTTTTCTGTTTTGTCGCTCATACTCTGTTATATAAATTTGTCTGGATGTGTATATATCAGAGACATATTCTAGGGATGTGAAGCAGTTAATTAAATGTTCCTATAGAAGACGAAGGCAAAATAATTCCTACGATTTGTCGCTAAAATTCTATCATGATTAGTGATGATATGGAAATAATGCAGAAATCGAATGCAAAAATCAATACACTTCAGTCCAGTCAATGGATTTCGTCAATAGCTTTAGCTAGAGAGCTAAAAGTTTTAGAAATTAAAGAACATGGATAGATATATATGTAGTAAAAGTTTCAGCTCACTCGGTCCAAAAAAACTATAAAAACTGTTGTTAACAAAACCGGGACAGTTATTATGAAACACCCTTTATATTTCATTATGTACAATACCTCTGCTTTCATATAAACTGGTACAAATAACCAACCAAGTACCATAAGGATATAGATCGCCTATTATATATAATACATATATATTTTGATAAGAAAGCATCTTTCTTTTTAGTATTTCCTACTCCTAACTCAAATCCAGCAACTGCTATACCACTCGAAGCACCAGAACCACTTAGACCAATAAAATGACCACTGCCAATGTTTGATGCAAATAAGGAAGCGCCCACCTATAGATATGTATAGTATTAACAAAAATTCTATATAGTTCGCAAATTTTACCGGTATAAAATGCATCGAACGGCCAGCAAGAAAATATCCACCTAAATCATTTATTGTAAATAGAATAAAAATTTTATAGAACAAATCCCAACTTTAAATTTCTATACTAGGCAAAGTTTACAAGAGAACATTTCCAAATAACAAATCGCTTTTTGTTTGAGACTATTACCATTCGGTCGGTCATGAGGAGTAATGAAAAAAATTCTTTTTAGTTTGGTTTTTTAGCTTTCGCTTGTTGAGTTAAGGGCATTTTATTCGATTTTTCTCTAGAAGCGTACGATCACTGTAAACTTCGATCGTCGAATTTCAAGCTGAAATTTTGTCTATCGATAGACCTTATAGGCACTAGAAAGAATCTTAAATTTGACTTAGGACAAACGTATCCATATTGAGGTATCAACTCATCATAAAAATAATTATCTTTCTTTTGAAACACAGCCTAAAATAGACGTTTCTTTAGAATGCAAATATCTTAGCACGAAATTCAATAAAACAGATTCTTAACGATCCTATGCTCATAAGTCAAGAACCGAGTAAAATGCCTTTAACTCAACAAGCGAAGATCGGATAGCCAAACCATAGCAAACTTTCTTACTACTCATCATGATCGATCGAATGACAATAGTCTCAAGTGAAAAGTGATTGAATAGTTAGGATTGTCTTCTTATCAACTTAGATATGAAAGAGTTTAAGAAACTTTAGTATTGAATTCTAAAACTAGTGCTTTGTAATTAAGAAAATTGTAAAGTTTTAATCAAAAATTTCTTTTCATTATTATCATCGAGTTTAATGATAAACTTTATATATTTGCTCACCAATACTTCCACGATTCTTGCATGAACTCTAAAATCAACTAAACAATAATTAATTAGAAGAAATTTTCAATCTGACATACCCAAACTCCAAAACCAAGAATAAGTAAAAAATAAAGTAATAAAACTAATATATCAGACCAATGAAGTGCTGTTCCAATCACAGCAACCATGTTTTACTTTTACTTTGAAATGTGTATGTGTCTTTATCATTTTACCTTTATTTTCTATTGTATAAAAAGATAATGAATAGATCAACAAATATGATCTTTTACTCAATAGATGTTCTTCAAGATTATCATTTTATTTCTTTCATATAAAAGTTACGGCAAAACATTAATGATAGGAAATTAAGAAAAAAAAACAAATGAAACTGACATTTTTTATCGAAATAAAAGGTTATTATCATAAATATGTATTAATCTTTTCATTTTTAAAATAATAAAGATAATAAATATAATTTCCAAGTCGTGTAATAAATAAAGCTTTTGCTAATTTTTTTTCAAGTTCATTTGTTAATTCTTTTGTTGATTTATCTGAATCAGGTTTTACTTGACGATATTGTTTAATAATCTATTAATGAAACATGAAAAGCTATGAAGTTAGGAAAATGTTTTAAAAATCGTCTTTCTTCTTATATCTGTAGTCCCTTTGAGGTGAAACTTTCAAATAAGAAGGGCTATTGATTGAGACAGATATAACAAACAATCCAGTTTACTATGTTATTCACTCTTTGAAAAAAGATTTAAGGACAAAAACGCACATTTTGCTTATATCTTGAAAAATTCATAACTCCTGCTAGAAGCAACTTGGGGACGAACTACCTTAGAGTATATTGCTCATAGCTATGCTCTATCTAATCATCACATTCGCGACTTAAAAGCTTTTTAGTACCTCGAGTAGATCCCTCGTTAGAGGTACAACACATCTAATAATTCTATACATAAATATTTGTTGCAGAATGAATTTATTTTAATTAATATTGTAGTAAAATTTAATTCTCAAGATTATGTGCTGAGCAAGATCCTAACATTCGTATCTTTTTTTTCAAAAAAATGTTTAGCTGTTAATTTCTATGCAAAAATAAAGATTACACGAGTAGTTCGTAAAAAAAAATTTACATGATGTATAAAATGGTCAAAAAGTCACTTGATGATCTTTGATTCCGAATCACTTTTGATCAGAAGAAGATAGAGAGCGGAGATATGTATCACGGCAAGCTTTTGGAGAAAGTATTACAGCGCGATAGGTTTTTGAAAATATCACAGTAGCGGCAGCCTAATTTTTCCGAACATCATGGCACGGCAGTGGCTCAATTTTGACGAGGTTTCTCTTTTTTAAAGAAATCTACAACAGTCTTCAGGTCGGGTCAGGTCAGGCCGAGTTACGAAAAAGTTTTTGGATTTTAGCATGGATCTGCAGTCTGAATATTTTGCAGATACAAGAGACATTTTGTATATTTTTTTCATTTAAAAGTTCTATAAGGGAGAGCGGAAAAGCTTAGTAGAATAAGAAGTTATGTATTGCACGATGTTTTCTACGACTTCGCCAACTTTTCTTTCTTGACATTGGACAAAAATGCATACCACGTGAACAGTCTCTTCAGTGGTGATATAAAGGTTGTAGGCCGTATACATAAGAAAAGAAAGACAAACAAGAAAAAAATCTACCATATAATCGTTTTATCCCAATCGAGGAATATCATCGGAATATCAAGAATAAAAAGAGGTTCAGAACATATTCTTTGTGGGTGTGGGTGTATCTGAATAGGAGATCTACACTCACACCTGCACCCATACCAACACCCAGACCGTACATTCACTCCCAATGCGGTATACGGCAAAGTTGCAGCGAAAAATACCGATGGCTGTAACCATCATCCTTGGTAGAGATTTTTTATTTGATTCTGCTGAAGAAAGTTGGGTGTCGGTGCAGATATTGATCTTGTCTTGATTTCTTCACATGAAGTTTCCTCCATCCACATCCACACCCTCAAGAAGACGTGTGTGTGATGTATATTATCAACACATCAAGAGATGTATGCACTTCGAAAAGAACACGACCGAGTTTCTCTATTTGTCGATGAATGATAGAGCAGATAGTGGTTCACGATGACGATGTCAGAAAAAATATTATCTGAGTCACACTTACGGAGAAAGACAAGACTGTTAATAACTATCTCATTTTACCTGAGTCGAAGATAAAAATGGTGACAAAAAGCTTATACTGCTGCTTCTTATTCTTTGCTATCAGGTAATTAATATTTGTTCCTTGATCTATCTTAGAGTGTTAAAAATAATCTCTGATTTTAGTCTGTCAGGTATTGTTGTCGCTTCTTTTCACTTGTTCAATCTCTAATTCTATCTATTGACAGTTCGAGTCGAACCTCAACGATGTCATGGATTAGCTCAATACGATCAATGTTCAACGAACAGTGCATGCGGTTGTTTTCATTCTAGTCCTACTACTGATAGTGGCATCTGTGGTTTCCGCTGGTTAACGTGTTCTGAACTTGTTTCGTGTGCACCTAACACTAATATATGCTTCGAACCTGATCATGTTTGTGTTCACCATCCTGAATGTGACAATCTGTCATTGTGTTATCCGTTGTCGATGGCCAGCGACGAACTATGCCCGCCGATGTCATCATTAACAACACCAAGTGAGTCGAATCACAATATTTTTCGAAGTTAAATGACCATTGTATTCTGCTATATAATTCGACATTATTGATTTCTATCATCATTTAGATCATTTAACTTCATCTTCTCCGTTGGATTCGAACGGTGAAATTTGTTTGACGGCGACATGGGCTTCGAATGGAATCACTGTTGCCGGTGGAAAGAATTTTGGGTCCGATCTCGATCAGTTGGCTGATCCCTATGGAATTTTTCTTGATGCTAACGATACGATTTATGTGGCAGATCGTTCTAACCATCGTATCATCACATGGGAACAAGGTGCTTCGATTGGTCAGTTAGCTGCTGGCGTGAAATGGGAAAATAATCGTAATCTGCTATTAAATATGCCGCAGGATGTTGTTGTTGATAAAGACGGAACAATGTACATTACTGATGGGGGTAATTGGCGTGTTCAGCGATGGCCTCGTGGTGCTCAAGACGGAGAAACGATGGTTGACAACATCCAGGCTGTCGGCATAGGACAAGATGACGAAGGATCGATCTATGTGTCTGAGTACGCAAATGGTCGATTAACAAAATGGCGTGTGGGTGAGACGACTGGACAAGTGATCCCCACAAGATTGCATCATTCCAACTTTTTGTTTGTTGATCAAGATCAATCCATCTACGTGGTGGGTTATATGAGTCACCAAGTTGTGAAAATAACTCAAGGAAGTGAAGAAGCCGTTATTGTTGCTGGTCGATCTGATGACTCAGGTAACGGTGCAGACCAACTAGCTTTCCCGACAGGTGTTGTTGTCGATCAGTTGGGTACTGTCTATGTAGCTGACACTCAGAATCATCGAATAATGCGTTGGCCGAAAGGGGCAACATCAGGTAATCTGATCGTTGGTGGTCGTGGCCCTGGTCCTGAATCCGACCAACTTAATTATCCTTCTGATCTATCATTTGATCGATACGGAAATCTATACGTGACCGATACTCTCAATAATCGTGTGCAAAAATTTATCATCGACAAAAGTTCATGTCAGAAAAATGAGGAAAATACATCCTCTCCCCACAATTGATTGTTGCTCTTTTATATGCATACAAGAAGAAAAGATAGTAAAGCGATAACATACAGCTCTTTCATGCTATTATTTTTTTCTCGAAATATCGTAATATGATCCCAATAAAGTTGCTTCCATGAATCTATGAATTAATAGCGCTGATTTTAAGACAATGTTGGAACGAAGTAGATTTGCTTATCTCTTTTTTTTTGTTTGTTTACCGTTTATTAAATTCTTAATCCTAGTGTAATGCACTCTCAGAAATAGAAATGACTGTTAGATGAAGCAAACATGACAACTGGTTGAACGGAGAAGGACAATTGAACAAAAGAAATGAAATCAAAACGCATCCAACTTGGAGCACGTAATTCAAAATCTACTATGGCGATTAGTATAAAAATTGTTTATTTTTTCACTCTCTATGACAATGTATTGTTAATCGCTTTTGCTATTTTCGATGTTAAGAACAGGAACATAATGACGTTTGTTAGAATGTTAGTTGTTTATTGTGAAAAGTGTTTTAGATACAGAAACCTTTTACGTTAACCAAAAACTTGTCAGTGCGCAGCCTCAAGAGGAGCCAAAGTGTAAAATTAACAAACTCTGACTGTTATATATTTATGATACATTATTAGAGGGATGAAAATAAGTTATTCAAAAAAAAAAATCCAAATAAATTAACAAATCGAAATTATGACAATACTCATAGTTGATACGCACGCCTTGCAATTTTATTATTTCGAAAATATTTGCATTTAAAATTCTTATTCTAACAATTTATTAGATTCACTTAATATCGCCATAGTGAAAAAAAACTTATTTCCATTATCAAATACATCTTTAACGCATAACTTTTTTTCTCTTAATAATAATATATACGATACACGCTATAGGAAGTAGTAAATATAATTTTATTCTTTGTTTCATTGGTTCAACTGCCATATTAGCCTATTATACACATTGATTTAATCCTTCATTAAGCTTTCAAGCACATCATCCTTTCTATCCACGAAATTTTACACATAATATTGAGCTTTACCTAAACTTAAAATTCAATTAGTTCATACTTTTCTATGTTGGTCCTTTTCTCACTCTCCTAGATCAATAAAACCACCGTCCTACTGATGGGTACCTGCAACAAGATAATTTCGCTGCATTACTGACGTAGTGGATGCGCTGTGGGCAATATAAGATCAACACTCACATCCACACCTTAAAATTGAGGAAACATCATTTTTGATTGTTATTACAACGTTGTAGTTCTGGAGCAACAAGTGGAGTGACCATAGCAAGTATTACTATCGGGTGTCCCAAAATGTTTGCACACTTCTTATTTTGCATATATCTCATCATAGACAAATAAGAAAAATATTAAAATTTTGTTAAGTCAAAAGGAAACATCTCGAAAAATTTCTACTTTCTACCACAGTAACGAGTCTCTCCTTCTTCCTTCCGATTAGTATTTTTGAATTTTCTCTACTATTTTCGGTTCTATCCAAATATTTTTTTTAATCAAAATGTAGCGCTTGAATTTCTCTACGAAACTACGTATAACTAAGTCCAAGGCCTGTTTAAAACATATATTCAGTTTTTAGTGGGTGTTTTCATAGTAGTAGCTTGGTTTTTGTTCGTGCAACCAGAGAACTACAAAAAAAGAATAGTTGATCATGGAGATCTCGAATTACTCTACAAGATTTGTTTGAGGAAGGTGGTCGAAGCTTCGCTCCGAAAGAACGTTTTAGAGTTCACAAGAGTGATCGTATCTTTTCTTCTAGGAAAGGTAGGATCCTTAGGGTGTGAGTGTTGTAAGTTTTTTTGCGAGCGAAATTTGTCCATGTTGAGACATATGCAAAATAAAAAGTGTGCAAACATTTTGAGACGTCCGATATATTCGAAGAAGAATCAGAAATTCATAATGAATTTAAATATGAAATACAACAAAATTGTTCTCATCTTTCGTTATGTATAAACGTTTTTTTCAAATAGAAAAGAACAATAAAATATGTACAAAAGCAAAAAAACAACAACATCTAGTTCATCGAATCTTCATTGTCGTTCGAATCATTTTGTTGAAAATTATCTACTGATTGACGTGTTGAACGACTGCAAAAAGATTGAATATCTATTTAAATCAAATAAAAACCTTGAAAAAAAAAGTACTTTTTATGAGGCGATGACACATTCGGTTGATATACTGGCGATGTTGGACTAAAAATAAACAAGTCTCGATTATTATTCAACATAACAAATCGTAAAAACAAACGTATAGCGAGATGATAATTGAGATGAAGAATACATTGATGAGTTTGGACTAGAAACACGAGAAAAAGTGTTTTTTTTAGATTACAAACGAAATCATTTAAGTACCCGTATTGTGGTGACGTTGGAGAATAGATCAATGATGCGCTACTTCTATCATGGTCACGTGCTGCAAACATCGGTGATGTTGAACCTTTAAAGGAAAAAAATTTATGAAATACAACAATCAAAATAAACGAAAATGACTTTTACTGTAAGATGAACTCGATGGAGAATACACTGGACTTTGAGAATAATAGTTCGGTGATGATATTCTAGTTGAATACGTCGATAATGATGGAGAATAGCCTAAATATTGTACAAAAGTTATGTTAGATAAAGTAACATAAAAAATATGTGTCTCACGTGGAATGATTGGAGATGTTGGAGAATAACTCAAACTAAACAGGTTAATCATCAAAAAATAATAATAATAATAACAAAAAGAAGAAAACTGACTTCGTCGAAGTATATTTCGGTGGTATTTCATTATTTAAATTGTTCGATAATGGACTGTTTACTGAAGAAATTGGTGAAATTGATGAATAAAATCGATCGGATGAAAACGATGGAGAAGTTTGACCTAATGATTACAATGCTTTGAAAAGATTTTCAATGTAAAAACAAAAAGAAACAGACTATAGTAAGGACTGGTCGGTGAATAGAAGGATGATGTTGATCCTTGTTTTCTAGAAGCATCCAAATAAGTAGGACTGGTGACTGGATTGTACGATGGACTTGTTGGGCTATTCAACAAATCAATGAAAACAAATAAAAAAAAAAGAAGATAAATACCTATAAGGAATTGATTTCAATCCATTATAATTAGATGTACTTGAATCATAGTAGTCTGCACTTGAACTATTATATGGTGAGCTTGGTGAGCATCGTGGTGATTGAAAATTGTACGAAGCAAGATTTGTAGATGACGATGGTGACATATAACCTAGTGAAGTCATTGAATAGTTAGATGAAAATCTTTCAGAACCCATCAATGTCATTGGAGTTGCTCCTGATAAATGATAAGATTCATATAATGGACTAGTTGCAATCGATTCAATCCAAGGTGTAGATGTAATTAAACGTTGTTGAGTATATTTTTTCATAGCATCTGGAGACATTATTTCTTGAAAACTATCGATGTTCATTATTGGTAATTCCATAGCTGATGCACATTTTTTGACATCCAAAATAACTTCAAAAGCACCTGTACCAATTTTGGCCAATTGTCCGAGTAGAATACTTTCCGAAACACCTTTCAATGGATCGTATTCGGAATGAGCAGCTGCTTCTATTAATACATCGACTGTTTCTTCAAATGATGATTTCATTATTGGACTAAGATCTTCTCGATTAATTCCATGTCGAGTAATGGACATAAGATGTCCTTTTGTTGTCATAATATCACATAATAAAGCCAAATGACGATTGTTAACATAGGATCCATCAAATGAAATAACATGATTCATTTCATATTCAATCGATTTACGTGCACCTTCAATACCAAAAACTTTGAAGATTTCAATAATATCATTTGTATATGTTCGACGATAATCAACATCTTTCATTGAGAGAACATCTCTTAGTGATGTTCCATCAGTCACCAAAAAACGTTCAGCTGCTGGTTCGATTGTACCATTTTCATTAATAACAAATCGTTTTTTTGAATTATATTGAGTATTTGTCTTTGGATCAACAATGTAGACTTTCAAAATTGATTTAATTCCTAATGAGAAAAATATAGTAGAAGAAAAAAAGAAATCATATTTTTAACCTTTCAATGTTAAATTGGAAAGCACCTTTTCTTCGAGAAATCGAAGAAAATTTTCATCATCTAATTGATTTATATTATCTTCTTCGAGTGTTTCGTCAATATCAATTGTTGATTTAGTCTGATCAACAATTCTAATACGTAGAATAAGTTTTTCTGCATTATCATCACTGAAAATAACACTAAGATCATCACCAAACTTTTCTGAAATCTTCTCAGATATTTGTTCCATTGTCAAATTTTTATCAATAATTTTCTTTAGATCGAGTTCAATACGTAATAACCATGGAGAAAGTTTTGAAATATTCTCATTAGATATTTCATAATAAATATCAATCCATTGTTGATCTTCTTCAATAATTGTTTTCTGTGGATAAGGATCATAATATATACTTGTATTAGCTATCATTTTTCCTAATGAACAATGTTCAATATGAGACAAGACTTGTTTACATTTGTTGATATCATTTGATGTTTGATCAGTAAGAAAAACAGTCATTGATGGTGTTTTTGGTGTTTTAGAAAGATTAATAATTTCTTTGAGACGAGGAACACCGAGTGTAACATTTTTAGCTGATACACCAGCATAATGAAATGTATTCAATGTCATCTGTGTAGCTGGTTCACCAATAGATTGTGCAGCAAGAATGCCAACCATTTCACCTGGTTGAATTTGAGCTTGTTGAAAACGTGTTTCAATTTCTCCACATATCCAATTAAATGCTTCTGCAGTTAGATGATGAACTTGAAGAACTTGTCGTGAACAAAGTGATGAACGAATAAGAATATTCATTAACATAGTTGCATTATATTGAGCTTCTTGAGAAAGACGATCATTACCTTTGATAATAATCAAACGTTTAATTAATTCTTCTAAACCTTGAATAACTTCTATTGGAGAAAGATTTGATCGAGTTTTATTCGATATATTAAATATTTTTCGAGCATTGATAATCAATCGTTCAATATTACACGGTAGAACTATTCGATTTTCATTAACATTAGAGAATATTTCTCGAAGATGATTTCGATCTTCACATAATTGATACCATTCATTATTTAATATTTGTAATGAATTCTCATTTGTAAAAAGATCATGAATAATATCATCATTTAAATATCGTTGTAAATATTTTTCATCATCTAAGAAATTAAATTTATATAAATTTTCAAATGCAACATTTGATGATTTTAATGAAATAATCGATTGAAATTCGACATTTTCAGCTGCTAATCCATCTTCACCATAAATAAATTGAATTAATTGTTCTTTTTGATTACGAACTGTACCATCATATTTAACCATAACCGATTCCATTGCCTATCAAAATACACATATAAAGATTAAAATGTAAATAGAAAAACAAAAATTCAAAAACTTTAATCAAACGACGTTGAATATATCCAGTTTCAGCTGTTTTAACAGCTGTATCAATAAGACCTTCTCGACCAGCCATGGCATGAAAGAAAAATTCCGTTGGATTGAGACCTTTTAAAAATGAATTTTCTACGAATCCTTTTGCTTCTGGACCATAATCATCTTTAATGAAATGTGGCAATGTACGCTGTTTAAATCCGAAAGGTATTCGTTTTCCTATTCAAATAATAAAATATCAGACTAAATCAGAAATAAAATTTGACAAACCTTCAACATTCTGTTGACCGACACAAGCAATGATTTGTGACATATTAATCAGCGAACCTTTTGCACCACTGATGACCATTGCTTTCAATTGATTGAACTGTGATAGAGAATTTTGAGCTAATGATCCTGTCCGTTTTCGAGCATCATTCAAATGTCTATTGACCTTATTTTCAAATGTTTGTCGAAGTGTATTGCCTCGTTCACTATCTAATTGACTACGATGAGACATTTCAATAACTTCTTGTACTTCTTGTTTCGATTGTTTGATTGTTTCTTGAATAATTTCATTAGTATTTTCATCAGCAATTGTATCCTCAATACCTGAAAAAAAAAAACAAAGATCAATTTTTGTTTTCATCAAAATGATCAAATCTTACCAATGGAATGTCCTTCAATTAGTAACCAATTGTTGACAACTAATTGAATATAATAATAGAATTTTCCGGCTATTTCATGTCCACATTCCATGAAAACGACATGTCCTAGTGAACCAGCACTTGTACCTAATGTTCGTTTACATAAAATACCAGAGAGTAATTGACCATTTTCTACTAATACTTTTGTATCGCCCGGTGATATCCATTTGAAAGATCCGTCATCTTCATTATCAGGATGTGTTTCATGAGTTCGAACACAATTAATTTCTTTCGGAAGAATTAATGAAAACAATTGTTTTCCTGTCCATAATGGCTTCGGTTTGAGAATAGCTGCTTGTGGAACATGACCATTCCATGATGGAAGTTGCATTAAAAGATTCATAAAATCGTTTTTATCAAGAAAAACATCACGACGTGTCATTTTTGTAACTGCTGTTAATGTATCCTGTACGATACCCATGACTGGTCGATTTGATTGTGGAGTTATGAGAAGACGTGGAACCATCATTAGTTCGGATAATTCTGCTTTGACTTCTATTGATTGTGGTAAATGAAGATTCATTTCATCACCATCGAAATCAGCATTGTATGGTGTTGTTACAGATAAATTTAATCGAAATGTTGACCATGGAAGAATTTTAATACGATGAGCCATCATTGACATTTTATGTAATGTTGGTTGACGATTGAAAACAACAAGATCATCATCAACCATATTTCGTTCAACGATATTACCATATTGTAAATAAATATCCGATGGTTTTCGATGAACACGAAGATCAATTCGATCACCATTATCCAAAATGATATATTTTGCTGCATTACATCGTATTAATTCTTGTAACCATTCTATATTGAATGGAGTAACAATTTCTGGAACAGTCAAATTCTGTGCAATCGTTCGTGGAACGCCAACTTGATCGATGGCTAGATTTGGATCAGGTGTAATTACCTAATCAATATTTTATATTTCTTTCTTCTTATTTTTTTTTTATACAACAAATTTTAATTATTACTTACTGATCGAGCACTGAAATCTACTCGTTTACCCATTAGATTTCCACGAATTCGACCTTCTTTTCCTGCGAAGAAGAAAAAAAATAAAAACAATTGGATCAATCATAAAAGAAGAAAATATAAATATTATACCTTTCAATCGAGCTTTGAGAGATTTTAATGGTTTGCCATTTTTTTGACACATCTGTAATATACCAGGAATATCATTATCGATCAATGTTGCACAACAATATTGAAGATGTTCCAATTGTTTATCAATGATATGCGAAGTAACACCACGTTGTTCATATTCATATAATGTTCGATTTGCTTTAATAATATTTGCTAAATTGTATGTTAAATCATCATGACAACGAGCTGTACCAAACATTAATACCGATGGACGTACACACAAAGGTGGAACCGGTAAAACAGTAAGAATCAT
>CAJNOL010001686.1:0-56889 GCA_905250125.1 Rotaria sordida
AATCCTAATTCCTGAAACATGAAGGAAAGAAGGCTAGAGACACTACTCTCCCAAGTATTTTTCGAGATAAAGTACTGGTTGACATCTACTCAAGTCTACTTTTTAACCTAGTGACTTTTCGAATGACGAAACGAACTATCACTGACGAGCGTTATTGAGAATTCATTGGATGATTGGAATGGTTTACTCAATGAAATCACCAATCTTTCAAATTTTCAATGATTAATGAAATACACGTATCATGATAATTATACTGTTTCCTATCTTGAAAGACACAAGTTACAAGTTTTGGAATGGATATCATACCTAATCGAAGATATGCTCTTCGATCATCATTGCTACCTAAAACACCATCATTTCCGGCTAACCACAATTTCAAACGATCTCCAAATTGGTTTATATATGTGTCATAAGTATTATTTCGAACAAGTTGCATTATACCCGATTGACTACTACCACCACAACCAAATAATTCCCATGTAATCACTGGAATACTCCGATTACTCCATATATTATTCAGCTGATAGTTGAATAAATTATTCATTGATGTATTACACCAATCAGTAAAAAGTAATATTACTATTGGACGTTTACCGATCCATGATGAAATATATTCAATTTCTCTCATAGCCCAACCTTGATTCCCGTAATAAATTGCTGGCAATTTAGTACTGACCGTTCTACAAACATCGATCGTTGGAGCAATTAAGAATATCGACAATAGTATTTTATTCAAATTCATAATCGATTTCTTAATCTAAATAGTTGGAAAACAAAATTCTTTTTATATTTTAAGCCAATGAAGTAGTGATGTAAAACTCGATGAGTTGGTTCAAATGAAAAACCAACTTTTCAAATGGTCTCATTGAGTGCGAATACTATACTTTACAACTGTTGGGTATAGTGGGCACAATAATTTCTAATATTTTCTATGAAACTTGACCTAAGAGTTATCATAGGTGGACGATCCGAATCTAAAATCAAATTTCGAGTCGTTTAATATTTTATTATGAATTGTTAATCATTTTACAAAATTTTCCAAATAAAATCTGACATTGGGTGCATATTCTAAGTTACACTGTATATAGAAGTCACAACGCTTCTGATCTTTCTGCCTTAGCACAGTGAGCAATAACGTGAACATTGCGTGAATAAATAAGAGTGAACTTTTTCGAGATTCGAACAGCAACTTACACACTTTAATTAACGACCAGTTTTTTTGGTAAGAAAAACTTTGTTTCAACGGCTAAACTCATTGAAAAACTAAGTTGCAAAAGAGGTCAAATTCTAGTACCGTTAGAGAATAATTAGAGAAAGACATTACTTTTTTTTGCGAATAGTAAAAAGAGCTGAACAATAAATCATATGTCTTCTGAAATGAAAACTTCTGCTCTATCGATTTATAGAAAAATTATTTTCGTCCTTTCACCTTTTCTTCAGACGAAATAACTATTCTTTTTACGCTAAGCGTTTGTTTTGTATATCTGAGACGTACGCTTAGTTAGTGCACAGGAGTGGAAATGCTTCTGGACTGAGATACAGATTTTGTAAAAAGAAAACTTGCCTTCTTAAGTTTTTCTGTGTTTTCTTTATTACAGAAAGCACTTTGAGACAAAAACAAGGACATATTTGGAATTAACACGGAAAATTCCATCGAATGATGTGTCCGTCAACCATTTTTGGATGACACGACTATTCAATAAAATTTACAGACTCTGAGCACATATCTCTTTTCTTTTTGAGTATCGTTTCTATTTTGTCTTCAATTATGTGAAACTGCGGGGTTACAATCGACCTAAAACTATGTTTATGATTATGATCTGATTACCGTCGTTTTTGTAAGACTGGACTTCCATAAATCCTCTTAGAATGTTCTCAAAAAAAACCTATCTATTGTTATGTTCGAAATCGGCGTACTCAAAACGCTCTAGGAAACTATTTTTGAATCAAAACTACGTATTTCGAAAGTCATTTTTATCTCTGGGAAACAAAGACTTTTTTAAAAAGAAACATCTTTCAAGTACCTCAGAGTTCTCGACGCCACTCCATATGAAAGAGTGAATGCGGAAATCTGTACAAAAAGTAGATTTCTAGTGTATTGGGCTGCTTTAATACCAACTATTTATGCGCTTATTATAAATTGCCTTCTATGACTCGGACTCATATCAGTGCGATGCCCAATGTATCCTATAGAATATAGATATATGGAAAGATAGAAAAAAAACAATGCTCTATTTTGTGCAACTTACGTATATTTTTGAAGAAAATAGTGAGTACAAGTTTTAAGTCGAAGATTTACAACCCTCTTCCGTCTTCATTACAGACTTTTACAATCTAGGACACCCAGTATCTGACTTCTTTAGTAGAGTTCCTTAGCAACAGAAAAAGACGATGAACGACTTTAACATTAACAGTATGGCTTGGACTATTGTAGAAAATTCTGGAATATTCCAAAATCTTAGCCGAAATTTGAATGGCTAGAACACGTTTGTGAACTTTTTAAATAGCGCAGCTTTTGATTTTGGCGGAGATAAAAATTTATATTCAAGATGTCAACAATGATGGGTAGGCGTGGGTTGACTTGCTACGATTATCCTATAATAAACATCAAAAGCGTGATTTGATCGAGATATATAATAGTGTGTTAAAATCTGCTGCTGTAAATTTAACGAACATTTACAACAGCTTTATTTGCCATTTAATTCAATGTTTATAATAATAACAATGTTAAATAGAACACGAAGTATGAAAAAGAAAAATAACGAACGAATAGCAACGATTCAAACAAAAGTGCAGATACCCGTAAAGAAAGAAAAAAATTCTGTTCGAAATGCAAAAGTGAATGAGACAGATTCTTACTGTGGTGATCGATTATCTTGGAAAACAACTATAGTCTACAAGAGATTTTTCAATTTACGCATTTTGTACTAGTTTAATGAGAATGAGAAACATATGTGAGTTCTACATTTCAGCTTCAAAGGAATTGTGCTAACAAACTTTTTCAGCGATATTTCAACGTTTTTCAGCCAGTATCGTAATAATAAAATTTTGATAAGTGTTGTTTTTGTTTGTTCTTTCTTTTTTTTGTAATCTCCTCTAAAGACTAGTTGCTTGTATACACTAGGATATACAAAACAAAAGTAGTGGTGACAGCACAAAAAAGAAATATAGAAAGATATTCATCATCTTTCATTTCATCAAATTTTCGAATAACTCTTGCTTGAATATTAAGTGCAGAATACACTTTAATGAAGAAGCAGAAATTTTTCTTATCTATCTGAAACAGATGAATAGTGTTAAGGTTTAATCTAACTTTATTTCTTTAATTTTCTCGAAAATAAACTAATAAACTACAGATGTACACAAGATAAACGGAACATATGTATAGACGACTAGACTTTAGAGCAGACGAGAAAGAAAAGACATACGAAGATCAATAACATGATCTACATGTAGATAATATTACCTGAACAGACAAGAACTTCTGAAAAAGTATTTAAACGTTGTAATTACAGCTTCCGTTTCCGCATTTACACGTTCATTCAGAAAGCATCAAACTCAGTCAAAAATGCCCTTACATCCGAATATCCTTTCGAGTTAGTAGATACCTTTTCTATCAACGTCGCAATACTTTTCGTCTGCGCAATGGTTGCATCGAATGCAGTATTTGTTTTTTTTTCTTGAAATCATTCAAAAACAAGCGACAATACAAATGTTGGCTTCATGCATTTTATGACAGTAGAAGACTTTGAAGTTCATGAATCCATTTATACACTCATATACTCTCTCTTGCATAGTTCAGATTCAATTTATTTTGATTTTTCTCATCTAATATTCACCTGTTGTTTTTTTGGATTCTATGATTCGAACAAAAGTAAACCATTACTGTTTTTATTTCGCCATCGTGTAGCAGTTTGTACCATACCATAGTCGACTGAATAGAATTGAAGAAGAAAGAATTCAACGGTACATTATTTTTTGTCATTTGAAAATCTCATTAGAGAGAGGGAGAGAGTGAAAGAAATCAGTTTCCATGATCATGATTTTGGTCTTGCTAGACTTGTTACTTCGTTTATTCGGGTGTCATCCACACCGAAAACAAACAGCCACATAGCAACGCACCAGAGATAACACTTGTCTACACCTCCGATAGCCAGAAACACTACCGACACACTTTGTGTGACGCATGTAGTTCTGGTCACGTCATGATATTGTAGCGAGAATGTTGACTTGACGAATAAGAATTCGAGAAATCAGGAAAAGCGCTCACCGCTATTCCCTTGACTCAAAATAACGACCTTACAGATCAATCGACACGTTTCAAGGCTAATGAATGTCCGATTCAATTGAGCTTCCTAGTTCAATGCTCGCATTGTTTGAAGCAAAACATCTTTTTCCAGTATAGAAAAAGCAGTACAAAATATAGTACACGTATTTTTCATGCATCGAATTTTAGAAGGAAAACTTCATCTTCAAGTATGTTCACCCAATGAACATAAAAACTGATATTTCGGGCGTGCGATGACAAAAAGTCGAGATTAAAAGAATGTGAGTTGTATACGGATCAAGATACGAATATCTCACCTACATCCAAAACCAACATTCCGGTGCCACACCTCACATCCAGATTCAGACCCACACTCTGCACATAACTATTTCTAAAATGAATCTAAAAGAGCTGAATGAAGAGTATCCAAATGTCGCCAATGAATATCACAGTGAAATAGCTCGTGTCTGAAAAAACTTTAGGTACTTGTTCACTCACTCGTTGCTCACCAAATGCTCAGACATAGAATATTTGGTTGTATTTTATAGAATATTTTATGATGACTATCAATTGTAAGACGCTTACGCGCATATGCATCGTTCAATCTTTCAAGTGTTAGTAATATCGCCTCAACGCCATCTGTCAGTGCTGCTAACAATAAATAAGTGACACAACAAAGAAAAATTCGAAAGCAGACTACGAAAGTAAATGAAGTTATCAGTAAACGTTGAATAATGTGTACTTTTCTATTGATATTATAAAGGTTCAATGATAAAAATGTGTCGGTCTATGAAGGAATTCTCGAATTCCCGACATTTTCTTCGAGAGAAGTCAGTTTTTTACATCGTCTCAACCAACAGGCACTAGAATTTTTCAAAAATAAAAAAAACTGCAGAATGTGGCGTGCTGATCATCGTGAGAGACGATCGAACAAATGTAAACACTGTTTCACTGCAGACTCCTCAAAATCGTAAGGTTTATTTTTATCAGATACTATCTAGCTTCAAATTGTGTCGATTATCGTTAATGATTCGCGAATGACGAAAAAAACAGTAACCGTTCGTTATTGTGCAAACACATTTGTTCTCTCCTTATCACATAAATCACTTTTTTCTTTTTACTAAAAAAGCTTTATTTGCCACTTTTCTATTCTTGCATGCTAGTGATCAGTCACATATTATCTCTTTTCTCTCTCTCTCTCTCTCTCTCTGGTCGTGTGGGCCTGGGTGTAAATATGGATTAAGATCAGAACAACACTCACACTCACACCCTGTTACCTTTAGCCAATTCTCGATGTTAATATATGCAGCCCATTCCGTACTTTCTCAGTATGTATAATATGTTTAAAAATAAATGAAGTATAATAATAAAAACATAAGAAAACCAAGGGAGGAAATTCGATTGACCTCCAAACTAGTATGGGAAAATGTCTATCATCATCGTGATCAGCTCGTCAAGCTGCACCAATCTATGTAACTCTCTTCTTGATTGGAAATGAACACTAGAGAGTATTGCTTCGCTAGATACGAAAATAAGATTATTGATCGGTACTTTTTTCATATTTTATCTGTGGTAGTTCGGCTTTGGAAATAAAAAACAATTGAAAATTTTCCTCTCTAGAGAAGTTTCTATATATTCTAATAAAAACATTGATTGTTATAAGGAGTTAAACTAGTCTCCACATTTTTAATAAGTTTCCTAGTATCTTTCTTCACTAGTGAACTAACATGACAGATTATCTGTCTGGAATTAATTCGGCTATCATGTACGCAACGCTTCAAAGTTTAATTACGTTTTATGTAGGTTTGTTCTATAGAGTAGAAATTATATGAAATAGAATTAAGTGATAATCGGAAAATATTTTTAACTTGTAAGTGCTCTAACATGAAATTTCTCATGGATGACAATGACATCATTGTTAGGACAAAAGAACAAGAAGGAGACTAGTATATCCTGGATGAAAGCTAAAGAACAACTTGAAAAGTGATTTTTTATATTCTAAGTAAATTTTCCAACTGTTACAGTATTGAATGATGAAGAAAAGTTTTTTTTTTATTGATTTATAAAATTCTTATAATTAATTTTAAAAATAGATTAGGTGATATATGATAAATGAAAATATTTTTCATGCGTTTCATGCTATTGATGATCAATGAATCGTAGATGTATATTTGTTAAGCGTTCAGAAAACAAAATTGTATAGTAATACTATCAATATGAACCTGTTGGTTGAAATATTTCATGCTCATCAGCACTGGCACGTTGAGTAAAATCATCGACGCAAACCATTCGAAGTCGTTCGACAGTTGCCGGTGAATGAAGTGTAAAATAATCTGATAAACCTTGCTGTTCTCGATATGCTTTACATGCTTGTTTTAAAGCAAAAAAAGCCGAAGCAGCAAGTAAAACTGGTGGTTCACCAATTCCTTTTGACGAATAGATCGCTCGCGGATTTAATGAATCAGATAATAGTGAAACACGAAAATCAATAGGAACATCACTAAATGATGGAATTTTATAAGTATTTACTCCACAAGTGAATAATTCTCCTGGTGGAATCCATTTATTTAATTTTTCATCGCCCCATATGAGTTCTTCCATGGTATACAAACCGATTCCTTGCATAAAACCACCTTCGATTTGACCAATATCAATATGAGGATTGAGTGATGTACCAACATCCTATAATAATTAAAATAAATTTTCTGCTAATCACATAAAACTTGACATACCATGAGTATATCAACGCGTAAAAGATGCCAATCTCCTGTTAATACATCTAGTTCGACTTCGGTCACTGCTGCACCTTGTGTAAAATAATTGTAATTAGCTTGATTTTTTGTAAAATCAGCATCGAACATGTTCGGTGTTATATAGAATCCACGTGCACATAGATCAACACGAGCAAAATAAGCTTGTTTTATAAGATCTTCCCATGAGATGTGAACATTATTATCAATAATGAGTGTATCTAATCGTTGACGAATTTGTTCACAAGCATGTCTTACAGCCATTCCATTAAGGTCCGATGAAGTTGATCCAGCAGTTGGACTTAAATTATGACTTTTATCTGTTGCTGTTTCACTAATTCGTATCCTATCAATATCACAAGCTAATATTTCAGCAGCTATTGCTATCATTTTTGTATGTAAACCTTGACCCATTTCTATGCCTCCATGGGTAAGTATTACTGAACCATCTTTGTAGACATGTACAAGAGCTCCTGCCTGATTTAGAAATTGAGCTGTAAAACCAATGCCAAATTTAACTGGTATCATACTTATACCACGTTTTCGATACATATTTTTTCGATTAAATTCTCTAACATTGAATTGTCTTTGAATAAAATCACTTGATTTAGTAAGTTCATCCAAAATTCTTGGAACATTCCATAGTTCTAAAATCTGTCCATAATGAGTAACATCACCTTCTTTGAATAAATTAAGACAACGAATAGTGAATGGATCACATTTAAGGTATGCAGCAATATGTTCTATGATTGTTTCACACGCTAACATAGCTTGCGGTCCACCAAAACCACGAAAAGCTTAAATAAGAAGAAAAAAAAGTTTTATCTAAGCGAAACTATGTACGCAACAAACCAGTGTTTGATGGTAAATGTGTTTTACAAACACGACCACGAATTCTAATATTAGGAAATTTATATGTATTCCCCATATGTAGCATAGAGAGTTCCATAACATATTGTGATGCATCCAATGTACAACCAGCATTACTCCACATTTGCATATCAAGTCCTAAAAACCGACCTTCATTATTGAATGCTATTTTATATTTAATTTTAAATGGATGTCGATGTCCAGTTATTGACATATCGACACGACGTTCAAGATTAAATCGAACAGGACGACCAAGTTTAACAGCAGCTACTGCTGCAGCAGCACATAGGGGTAAACTAAAACATAACAAGCATGTGATGTTATATATCAAAACAGGGATACCATGCCCCAAAGTCCAAGTGAGATTCACACGATCCCATACGCGAGGTACATACATTTAAAATAGAGAGATTAGAAAGGTAGTATTTTGATGTTTTCTTTATCAGAGAAAGAATTCAATTTGTTCATTTACGATGAAAATTAAAATCATAACTAAACCATTTTTCGATACATGCTACGAGAAAAATTAAGATGAATGAGTTCTAGTCAAATAAATATCATTCATTCATAATAATCGGTTAAGGTTGATAAGAAACGTATCTACTGATTTGTTTTCTGCAAGTATTTGACCAGCTCGCATCGTTAATTTATAACACAAAGAATTCAATTTTAAACGATAATAAATATAATAGTACTATTGACACTTCCTACTTATATAAAAAACTCTATGATTAACTTAGGAAGTTTTGAAAGGTTCCGCTAACATACAGTTGATTTTGTTGGGTGCAGAGAAAACATGCTAAAATAGATCATTGCAAAAAAAAGAACTAGACGTAAAATTTATTTCGTAGTGGAAAAGTTCGAAATGAAGAACTATACTTGAAAATGATGTACATATGATAGTCCTGTACTGAAAAGATGAAATATTTCACTTACGATCTTGTCTCTTTTCCACCAAATGCTCCACCAACTCTTTTGACATGACATGTTATACGATTAACATCTCGACCGAGTACTAATGCTATTAATTCTTGAGTAGTAGTTAGATTTTGTGTCCCCACATATATATTTATTTCTTGATCATCATTTGATGGTACAACCATACACGACTGTGTTTCCATATAAAAATGTTCTTGACCGCCAATAAATAATGTATCCTCTAAAACGTGTTCAGCATCCAAAAAAACTTTCTCAACATCACCTCTTTGAAGACAAATTTCATCTCCAAAATAAGACTGATGATCAATAGCATCTTCAATAGAAAAAATTCTTAGTGGTAATAACTCATAATCAATTTTAACAAGATTTGCAGCTAATTTAGCTGCATGTTCAGATTCACAAACAACAAGACCAATAATAGCACCAACACAAAGTGCAATCGATGATACAAATACTTCTTCATCAGGTAAAATATTACCCAATTTATTCGAATTTGGTACATCAGTATAGTTAACAAATGATACAAAACCTGCAACTTTTGAAGCATCGTCAATATCTATTAATTATGAGATTAATTTCAATGAAATCTATGAAAAATAATTTTAAAAAAGTTACCAATGTGTTTTATTCGTGCATTTGCTTTTGTACTAAGTACAGGTGCAGCATAAAGTGTATTGATATATGATGGCATATCATCTACATATATAGCTTCTCCTGTTGTATGTAAATAAGCAGATTGATGTGATAATGAACTACCAACATATTTTTGGGTTTGAGGTCGTTCAGGTATTGTCTGTTGACCATGAGATATTCCTCGATGATAAGAAAAATCAACAGAATCAATTACTGACTCACGTAATTCATTACATACATATGAATAAAATTTAAAGAGAAATGATTGCATTAATGTTCGTCTAAACAAAATTCAAAATAATACTCTCATGAATTAATAATAATAACAATTACCTGTATTGATATTGACCACCTGGACTTAATTCATCGAGTGATATTTCTTTAATAAGTAATTCATATGCTTGATTAATCGTTTGTTTTGTCCATGACAATCCGATTAATTGTTGTTGAGTATTTTTTGCTGAAATAGTTTTTGATGCCATTCCACCAAATGAAAAACAAACTGAAACAATTTTCCATTGATTATCAGCTAAATTCAATTTTTCAAGTTCAACTTTAAATGCAGCACTAACAATTCCTTTTGAATCATCTCGACGACGAGCTTGTTTATATGAACGTAGAAAATATTTATTTGATGATTTTTCAAGAGGAATATGGATGGCAATAAGAATTTCATTATCTGCCATTGAAACATGACGATTACCAAGAAAAAAGTCACACAATTGAATTTGACGTACTTTTTCATTATCAGCACAATTCAATTCAAGTATAGCACCTGCAGCTTCTAATACAGGATTGATATCCGAACTAGGAAAAAAAATGATGAGAAAATTTTAAAAGATATTTTATTGCACGTTACTTACATAGGTGAAGCAGAAACTATATTTCCACCAATTGAAGCAACATTTCGAATTTGTGTTGATGCAAAATGTTTCATTTGATCGAGTAAAGCTCGACAAAACTTATCTTCATTTTTCCATTGAATTAATTTAGATTTTAAACGTGCAAATGTAACACCGGCTCCAATATATAATGAATCATCGGTTCGTTTTAGTTCTTGTAATTCTCTAATATGTGTGATTGATATCAAGCAAGAACAATTCATTTGATTATATTTTCTTTCAAATTCTACTCTTGTATTACCGAAAATAAGTTTGGATTGATTACCTGGATAACTATGACGGAGTTGAATCAGTTCATTCAATGATATTGGACGATACCATTCAAATGAAGTACCTATGAATTTATAAAGACATTGTTAAGCATACAAATAAATGAACGTTTTCAAACGACAAAAAAAACGTTTTTCAACTCAAATTTCGTCCTAAACTAAAGAATTTATAGACTAGGAATAAATTCGAGAGAATGTTGATGCCAATTACGATTTACCTGAGCTAATAACTTTCTCTACAAAATATCACTTTTTTTTCCATAGAATCAGCCTCTACACTTATGATCGAAAACTTTCTTAACAACAAGGCCTGACATCGACAACTTTGTCTAGAAAGTTTCAGAGAAATTCTTTTGTGAGATAATTCATTCTTTACAGTATTTATCAATGAAAACAGTATTTATGAAAAATATCTTTATTGGTGAAAACACACAATAAGATAAAAATGTGTCACACTGATGCGTCGTGGGTTCAAACAGGAAAATATCATACATAAATTTATCGCGTTCTATCCGTTGCCTATTATTCATTTACCGTTTTATTTTGCATACATAGCTCGATCTAGACAATGCAACTGAATATACTAAACTTATATATTTTTATGTTAATTTCATTTCTAGATTATCTCTTAGTCACGAAACATGCCAAACTCGATCCATGATTGAGTAGGGAACTATCCAAACCCGATCTGATGCAGATCAGATCTACTCGAGGTCTGACCTGCTTCAATTTTCAGCATATGAATAATCAAATGAGAAAAATTGACAAAAATATCATAATTGACTTTTACCGAAAAAAAACAAAAAATGCGCTGCATCTTAGATTCGAACCACATTTTGGGAATGTGTCACAAAGTATAACATATGCGATACATTTTATTTTAGTTTGCATGATGATCTGAAAGGAATTCTATTTATTGCTCGACAAAAAAAGTGTTAGAAAACCCTTTATTTTATGGATTCTGAGAAGATTAGGTCTAGGTAAATATTTGAAATATTAATTTTACTTCGAAGTTGACTTGTTCCAACAATAGCTAATATCGTCTTTAATCCACACTGACTCTCACATAGGGGGGCATATACCGAGCCTAAGCTACTCTGACTCGGTTAGACTTACGTACAAGCCTGTTCACATACATTTTAGAGTTTTTTTCTGCTCTATAGATTTCTTTTTTTTGTTAGGAAAAGTATGGTATCAAAAGATTTTATAACTTGTTGAACATGATTATTAGATAGATTTAAATAAGAAGATACCTTTTATATGAATGGATTGGGGAATATAATCTCGAAGTTTGTCAGGAAATGGAACTCGATTGATTGGTGATGTAGTTTGATGAGCATACGAGAAACACTTATCGAATGTAGTTGATACTCTTGGTGATGAAGATTTTTGATAATCTAGTTTATTAATATCACATGCAAACGTTTTTGCAGCATCAAGAATCGGACGATACCCAGTACATCGGCAAAGATTTCCATCAAAAGCTTCCTCAATATCTTCCATTGTTGGTAATGAATTATCTTTTGATGTAACTGTTCCATATAAAGACATGACCATACCTGGCGTACAAAAACCACATTGTGAAGCAAATAATTGTGCAAGACGTATTTGAGTAGGATGAAGGTTTGATTTACTAGTTGAGCCTAACCCTTCCACAGTGACAACATGACATCCATCAACCGAGCATACAGGTGCTAAACAGGCATTTATTGTTCGATGTTCGATTTCACCAGAATTGCGATCAATACATCGTGAAATTAGGACTGTACAAGCTCCACAACCACCTTCACCACAACCTAATTTCGAACCAGTCAATCTTAATTCTAGATAGAAAAAAAATTAAAATGGATCACATTTACGAATATTTTCGCTACTTACTATTTCTTAAATACCAAAGAAGATTCCATTCAGGTTCAACATTACGCTCAAGAATTTCTTTCCCATTTACATAAAACAAGAGGTGACCAACCATCGTGATGATTTTTCTTCAACTACCTATTGTTCTGTGCACAAAAATATGTGTTTGATCAAAGATTAGAGATAAAATAATTGAAGAGAAGAGAACAAACGGTATTTTATATGCTATGAGTCGGTTAAAAAAGTTTCTTTCTTTTAGTCAGTAGAAGCAAGTGCACTTCTTGTTATCAGTATCTATTTGCATTTTTTTTTCGTTAGTATATAACGCCAAAAAAGAATATTCACCTAGTAATCGAGACAGCTGGAAGATACTAATGGTTAACGAAGTCACGTAACTCTTCAGCATGTGATTGAATACTTGATTTTATTTTGCTAATTCTTATTAATGACAAATGAAGGCTTTGCAATGTATCTTCTACAGCTATAAATATTTCTTTCATGTATGCCAAATGCTGCTTTTGTATGTTAAATGAAACATGGAAGATTGCACGGATTAAATCTTAAAGTGTATCATTCCTTAAATTCATCTCTAGATATTTATATGGCAAATGAAAGGGCACAAGTCACTGTATATTTCTGCATAGTTCGTTTGGAGTTAGACCTCAAGAGGGTGTGGGTGTGGATGAAAAAAAATTTAAACCTACAACCACATTCATGTCACATCCACGCCACATACTCACGCCTACACCCTTCTCAGAATTCCAGAGATTTCCATGAGATTTTGTCGGATTCTCAAGGATTCAGAATTCTGGGAATTCGCCGATTCCTCCTTGGCTCTCAGTAAGTATGATTTCATCAGGACCGAATATTTCAATCGATGTTTAAGCGATTAGTTTGGAAGAATGTGCTCTGACTATTTGTAAAAAAAAACATTTGATAAGCAAACACTAATAATTCATATAAATTTTTGAAGTTATAAACATTTTTTAAATCAGTTTGAAACTCCGAAAAAATAGAATCCATGATTGTGAAATGATCAAATTGATTTATTAATGAATCGGTATTCATTTTAATGGCCACTTTACCATTATTTATTTGAAAAAAATGCATTTTAATGGTCGAAATGGTCTAACTACAAATAATAAGGCATTTTAATGAGCATTTTTTCATTATTAACTTGACTAGGTTGTTTTCTACCCCATCAATCATCTTCATGGTGATTTCAATCAGAAAAACGACTTAAATTTACCAGTACGTCTGTTGCATTGCTAAGAGAAGAAAATTAACAAGGAAACAAAAACAAAAACTTATTCGAAAAATTAGCGTAAAAAAGAAAAGTAGAACAGTCTATTTCAATTGTTAGTCAGTTTCGTCAAAATAACGACGAAGACAATTTATGAAGTATTGCTGCGAACAATCATATGATAGTAGGCTCCACGTCGTTTCATTAAATCTACATCTGTACCACTTTCTACCAAGTATCCTTTGTCAAGAACGCAGATCAAATCACATGAACGAATCGTCGACAGACGATGAGCAATGATCAGTGAAGTTCGAGTTGGATCGTCTGTTTGCGCTCTTTCAAGAGCTTCTTGTACGATCTAAACATATCGAAAACGACTATATGATTAATGAACATTGTAAGAAAGTGAACCTGTTCATTGTATGAGTCCATGGCACTTGTTGCTTCGTCTAGCAGTAATACTTTTGGTCGACGAATAAGAGCTCGAGCAATGGCAATACGCTGTTTCTCACCACCTGACAAGTGTCCACCTTTCATTCCCACTTTGGTCTCATAGCCCTCTTATGACGTCACAAAGACACAATCAAATATCATGTATTATTCTTTTCTCACTTGAGGTAACTGCTGAATGAAATGATGAATGTTGGCTTTGGTGGCTGCATCGATAATCTCTTCAATCGATATGTTGTCTCTACCATATGCTATGTTCTCAGCAATAGTCAAATCAAACAAAATAGGCTCTTGCCTAACAAGACCAAGACAGAAGCGAAGCCATTGAATATTCAATTCTCGAATGTCAACACCATCGAGACACTAAATTTCATTAGCCAAGCGTTTACATGAATATACTGACAATAAAAAAGAGAAATACTTACGATTCGACCTTGTATGGGATCGTAAAATCGCTCCAAGAGCTGAATGACTGTTGCTTTACCACCACCAGATGCACCTTTATAAGTAGATTATATAAGTACTTTGAATGAATAACAACTGACTTCGACATACCTATAAGGGCCACACGCTGACCTAATTGACCAATAGATAAATTTCATCACAAACTAAATTGAAAATACATAGGAAAAACTCACCAGCTTGGATGATCAATTGAAATTTATTCAAAATACAGAATGTCGGTCGAGATGGATACGCAAATTTGATCTGATCAAATTCGATCTCACCTTTAAAATCACTCTATTATTAACACATTTCAACAATGAGATCCGAGTAATCTGTTTAAAACTCAGACTTTTACTAAATGAATCACTTACCAATTGTTGACCATCCATAGAACAATTGTTAATGGCTGATATTCGATCGAACAAATGGAAGAAATTTCGAGCTGCTGATAATGAGTCACTCATCTGTCGCGTTCTGAATAAAAGCACTTGAGGAAAAGAAATCAATCGGTGCAATGACTTACAAGATCATGATGCATCGTCGAGCTTCTATGGAGAAAGTATAATAGGCAAACACGCTAGAAAAATATATAGGTAAAATAAATCTTAAAGATTTCTATTTTGGTACATAGAGATATTGTTCATGTTCAGTTCTTTGTGTTCAACAAGGATGAGAGTCTGCCAAGAAAGAAACGACAAGACAAATGATCCCATTCCCCACTGGATACTGTGTAGTAACGCGGATATTATTATATCATTTCGATGAATTCTATGCGAAAATAATGCATAGAAATTAAGGAAAAAAGCGATTGAAAGACTGACTTGAACTCTTTGAGAACTAAATGCGAGAATTGACGTAAAAATTCTGCCTCGCTTGCCAGCTGCTTCACTGTACGCATGTTGTGAATGATCTCGACAGCGAGCTATTAGTAAAAGCAGATTCGCTATCAATATTTCAATGTACATGATATTGTAATCGAAATGTTGGTCTTACCGAACTTGCTAATTCAAGAATATCATTAGAACGTTTGTTCAATCGTGCTTGCCAACGAATTTGCATGACAGCAATAACAAATAAAGAGACAATATAGAAGAGTACGATTAAAGTCAATTGCCAACTGACAAAAACTCCGAGAACAACACCAATTCCAAGCATTGCGATTGACTCACAAACGATGCCTAGACGAGCCCCAGTAATCTGCTGAATAGCCAATGCATCAGATGAGAGACGATTGCAAATAGCTCCCGAGCTATTTTCAGGACGATCAAAGAAGGCGACTTCTTGGCGCAAAAGGTGTGCAAAAGCTTTAGCACGGATACGCTCCGTCAATTTTGAGCCAGATACAGCAAATGCAGTGTACTATTGATGTAGAAAATATAAAACGCTTTATGAAGTATATTCCTACTTGTATAAAACGAATGACCAAAAAGGCAACACCCATCAACAAGACGAGGAGGGAAAATTTAAAAACTTGATGACGTCGCTCTTCGTAGATGCACGCTCCGAATGCCTTGAACAACCAATTATGATAATATTGATCGTGTTATACGAGAAAATCACTTACAGAAATTGTATTTGTGACTAGAATGACCTGGATTGATTGACCTGCTCCATAAATGAGGCAAGCCACGCAACCAATCAGAATAATGATCCACTCTGGACTGTTCAAAAGTAAAAGTCGCAAGAAGACAGGTAGGCCATTTGTAGTCGATGACATCTATTAAAAGTACTCTGTAAATGTAAAAACCATCTCGAGAAAAGTACATTCATGTTCTTTACTTTGTTTCCATTGTCAAGTTCTTGATTATTAGGATGTAGAGAGCGTTCAGCTAATGAAAAGAATGATCTTGTTCGAAGTATTCTTTTGTTAAAAGTATCTACATACAAATTTTTGTTTGATCATCATCTTCTGTTTGTGTGAGGCTCGTTCTTTCATCGATATCATTTTCTATTCTCTGTTGAGCTTTCATCATCTCGCAATATCGACTTCCTTCGTTTAACATCAGTGTCTCGTGTGTACCTTGTTCGATGGCATGTCCATTATCCAACACATAAATTCGATGAGCATTTCGAATTGTTGCCAAACGATGAGCGATAACAATAGTCGTCCGACCTAGATGTAACTATAGATGATATAATTGAAACAGAAAGATGTGTGCGAACCTTTACAAGCGCGATCGAGTGCTTCTTGGACGATCTTTTCATTGGCATTATCAAGAGTACTGGTCGCTTCGTCCAACAAAAGTAAGGCTGGCTGTTTGACAAGAGCACGAGCTAAAGCTACACGTTGCTTTTCACCGCCACTCAATTGAACACCACGTCCACCGACAACTGTATCATATTTCTACAAAAATAGAAAACATAGTGCATGTCATTAGAAACGAACATTAAATGCAAACATTAGGTAATTGCATAATAAAATCGTGTGCATTGACTTGACGTGCTGCTTCTTCGATCTCAATTCTTGTCGCATTTTCTTTACCCAAACGAATATTTTCATAGATACTTGTGGCAAAGAGAATCTACATAGAACAATATCAAATGCAAGAATCAAAATAGAAAAGACCGACATACAGGTTCTTGACTGACAACAACAATCTTTTGTCGGAGTTTTTTGAGATTGTAATCAGTAATCGATCGATTATTAATTGCAATGCGGCCCGATAAAGGTTCATAAAAACGAAACAGAAGTGAAACACATGTGCTCTTGCCTATTCGATCGAAAAATATTAGGCTATCGAAGTCCAATGATGTTTTTCTTTCAAAATACTCACCGGCGCCACTTGAAACAACTAATGCTGTTATCTCACCTGCACGAGCCATCAGTGTGAGATTTTGTAGGACTAAGACATCAGGTCGAGCTGGATAAGCAAAGTCGATATCGTCAAATTGAATATCACCATTCATGTCTATAGTTTCTTCACAAACAACTGAATCTTCCAATATTTGTGTCTCATTCATACTTGTCTTCTCTTCCTATATGAGGTAATAGAGAAGAGACTGGATCGTACATGAAACAAAACTTTACCTCATCGATCAATCGGAATATGGGCGCTAAAGCACCTCGAGTTTCTTCTAATGATTGAAAGAAAGGACTAATAAAGGCTACATGACTGATAGTTCTTGCCAAAATAATCACTATCTACTCAAACATCGAGAACCTATTGATTTCTGAAGTCTAATTTATGAACTGAATAATTTACCACAAAAACATCCCTGAAATAGGGTATATCACGTCTTGTACCATGCAAGAGAGATAAGCCGGAGGTAAAACCAACTGAATAAATGATGTATCCTATAAGAGAGATCCATCCAGTGAAAAGGCCAAACGCGGCACCCTTGCGTACGCTGCTCCAACGAGTTGCCTGTAATTTGCTTTCGTATCTAAATACACAAAAAAATTCGAACATGGCCATGGGTCATGGCTTACAAAGTTTGCTTATAAGTATATATATTCCTTACCGTTTCTATTCAAATGTTTGACCATTAAGCGAAAGCACAGTACGAAGAGAACTGAATACTTCCTGAACGACCTCTCCCGCTTTTGAGTACGTATCCAATTCGTTTCTTGATTCATTGGCAGTGAACTTTTAGAATTAGTATAAGCTAAATTAATCATCAGCAATTACATCTACCTTTGAAAAAGTATATGAGCCGGCAATAGTTAATGACACAATGCACAGTAGAACAAGTGTCAACTTCCAATTGATGATTAAGGCAGCACAAGTATTGCCAATAGTGGAAAATAATGCTATGAGCACTATTGCCAAATCAACACCAATGCCTTTACTCAAATGATCAATGTTGCTATGAGATGATAGAGCAAGATATCATGTCTATTTCAAATATCGATCGACAGATGACTTACTTGAACAGTTTGACATTGAACTGACTAATCGAATTCATATCGCAATAGGAAATATTCTAGAAACGAGAGAGACAGAGAGAAAGGGTGAAACAATCCCCATGTACAACCATCAACTGTCGTGAAGTTGTAACAAATACGACTGAATAAATGGTTCGTTCGTTATTCTTCGATATCTTCATTGATTATCATCGCTCAAGCTTATCCTCTTTTGCCAAAATATGCACTATATAATTTTTCACAAATGATATGTTTTATTCGATGAATATAGTTTTCATTTTTTAAAGGCCACAGAATTGTATGGAACTATTAAGTATAGTTTTTGAATCTTTTTTTGTTTTTCAACTTCTCTCTTGTAATATTTTAACTCCTAGAATATTGAGACTTGTATTGTGGTGCTCTCAGAGATTGTCGATTTCTTCTGTGAATCGACTCACCATATATAACGCTGATTTTATGAAATTTGTTGAAATCATAACCTGCGAAAGCATCATAAAACAAACTACGACAGTGTAAGAGTTGAAATGCTACAGAAAAAAAGTTGAGAAAAACAAAACTTTTGCCAATATTACTTGATGATTCCATACAGTTCTGTAGCTTTTGAAAGATGAAGAAAACTGCATTTATCTGATAAAAAAAAGGCTTCCAGTGTGATCCTTACGAGATTAAAATTTAGCAGCCGATAAAGTCACTGTGTTCATAACCGAGAAACCTATCTGTGCTTGTCTCGATATTTTTGACAACGAATGAATAGTACATCGAAAACTCCTTGAAACGGCTACCGATCGTGACAGAAATGCTGAACACTCCTAGCAATGTTTATCACGGTCAGTGGGATAGGATGAGAAAGGAGTCACTTTTCTCACAATTTACTTCAACAACCATTCCCAGTCATGTTTCACAATATGTTATTTTGTAGACAATTCCATAAGTCTTCCTTTTAGAAAAAGTACAAATGTGAATGATGATAGTCAATGGAGATATCGAGAAAACAGTGAGGAGGCCATTTATTGTGCTTCACTCGTTATATCTGCGTAAAGATGAATGCGTTTGACATACGCGTTGCAGCAGTGATTGTAAAAGACGAATACGTATTCGAGAGGTTTGCCGTGTGGCCGTCATGGTGAAGAGAAAATAATGGAGAGCAATGCACGATATGTCCACTATACCCATCGCTACGCACATTCAAGATACAAATCATTATTTGATTTCATATCTGAAGAATTAGTTTATTTCTGCTTACTTAATAGCCAGTGTAATTTGTTTCTTATATCAGTATTAAATCTGGTCATAGACGACGACCATCGTGGCGCTAATGTGATACTCTCATTCAGGTAGAGTCTGAAATTGATCAACAGTGAATAAATATAGAAACTGAAGCATGTCAACGCTTTACGTGATCATGACTTACTTTTGTGATCGATCATAGTTGAAAGTATTTCTCTCAATGCACCATGGACTTCCTCTACTATTGCTAGCAGTAATTGATGTGTTCTGTTGTAGAGGGCACTGATCAATAAAAGATTGCGACGCAAATGCACTCGTGAGTTGATCAAAAACAACGGTAGTTGTTGTGTAGGCAATGCTCTGTAGTATGGCGACGCATAAACCGAGAGCTATTATCAGAAGATCAAGCCAATCAGCAAAACGAAACTATCGCAAAGTTAAACAAACACTTCGTTATTTAATATTTATTCTCTCTTGGTACACTTACCAGTTGAAAATATCCAATAATTGGCTCAGTGCTAGTATGATGATTATTATCATCCAACGTTTCATACTGTTTATTGAGCTGTTTGAAAGCGAAACATTGAAGCCAATTGGATAACCTGTATGAATACGACATTATCTGTGATACCTTTCTAAAGTTCAATTCTATCTTACTTGTTACTCAGTGATCGTTTTCTATTTTTATTGCTATCATTAGTAGAATAGTGGTCTACACCTGATATTAGCGGTTGTGTATCACTCATGATGGGATGTACAACGCTTTACGATTGGAAGTAACCGAAAATTAAAACACCTAGACAGCACAAGATAGGTATTATGTGCGATTTATTGAACTTGAATGTCGATGTACCTTTCGCTTAAAATAAGATGCATCCAAAATATTATGTGTTATTTATCATTCGATAGAAACAATGATGCTCTATGTACCTGATGTGTATTAGAATCGAAAATAATATTGATAGAACCTCGAACACTTTAAAATATCTGAAGTCCTATGAGTTTTACGGAGAAGTTAAGTTTTTTAGGTTCGATAAAATGCAAACACAACTCACAACACATCATTTGATAGAGAAAACAAAACTAAATAGAACTATGTCTTTGATTCCTAAAAATCGTTATGCAGAATGTCCCAAAAGTCATCTAGCAAAAACAGAATTATATATTTCCATTAGGGTTTCACCGAACGAACTAGTTTTTGTTCTATGGATAGAGAACGCTTGCAAGTTTTATTTCATAAATATAAAGTTCATAAAGACTTGTGAAAAGTGACACTTTTAGACTCTATACGCAAAAAAGTTTTTTTAAGTTTCGGGAAATAATATAGAGGGTTTTTGCAATTGTTTTCATTATTGTGGATTTTGAGTCATCTAGGTCTCTTTCTCTCTCTTTAGAAACAATTATTTAACGCCTTCGAAAAATGTGAAGTTATTAGTGTATTTCTTCAAAGTGATTTGCTGGTCGCTCATCAGAAAATTTAATGCAAACTGAACTGAGTAAACTGTCGCAATTTTAGGGCTTCCGTGGTCACCAAACTTCGCAGCCATGTGTCTAATTTATTGCAAACGTCAAAGAAATATTGATATAACAAGAGAAGGAGAGGTGATGGCGGATAGATTGATGCAGTTTTTAATGAAAAAGAAGTCCTATGTATAGAACCACTTTGACATAAAACATATTCTACATCAGTAAGATAATTAAAATTCGATTCTTCACATAGTTGTGGACGATCGTCACACAATTTTTCGTCCTCACCTAATAAGCAATCTTTAATACCATCGCATAGTCTCTCGTGTTCGATACATGTCCTGTCATTCTGACAATAAAATCCTTAAGTTTGAAGATCGCCATAGTTCTTTCGACAATATTCAAGTTCATCGGATGCTCCAAGACAATCAATAATTCTATCACCAACTTGGTTGGCCGGCAAACAAAATAATGTAGAATTATGTGGTAAAATACAAGGAAGAAAATATTTAGGACAAATCGGACGCATGCAATTTTCTTCATCATCTCCGTATTTACAACTCCAAAAGCCATCACATCGTGTGTAGATATTGTTGCATTGCCAATGTTCACAATCGGTCTCGTCCGAATGATTTCGTCCATCGATTATTATCGGAGACAGATCGACAGCTCGATCACAAATTTCATAAAATAATATTTCATCGAAATTTTTCTGTCTTTCAATCTGGCAGACGTCTGTTAGCAACGAAATTGATTGACACAGAGCATCACTAAAACATTGAAATCGATACAGATGATCCAACGAACAATTCAATTCAGATACTTGTTCGTCATCGTTCAAAAAACAATCTGAGATGCCGTCAACGAGCCGATGTTTCGAAATATATTTCGAAGAATTCTTGCACGCATACAACGATGAATAATGTGCATCAATATCATGATAATGTTGAGTGATGCAACCACGAAAATAGGGTTTGACTAAATCGATGATTGATTTCCAGTTGTTCACCTCGACATCCGATCCAAGACCCATTTCATGACCATATCGACAAGTCAAATTTTCATTATGAAATGTAGGCATGAGAAAATCACATAGTTTTTCATCATAACAAACATAATCAGGTACGAGAGCTAATTCGATACTGATATTAAAAATCTGTTTCGGATGGTATAAAAAGCGTACATGACCTAAGAGTACGGGAATAGTTGGAAATTGAATAGGATATTTACAAGTTTCTAGTCGAGGAAGAATCTGAGAAAGGTTAACGAACTGTTCACATAATACTTCATCAACTTGATCGGTGATTTTACTGAGACAAACCATAGCTATCCAGCAACCGTATGGTAGGTTTCCTTGAACACTGAGCGATTCGGTTAACAGAAGATGCCGTCCATTGTGACATTTACCAAAATTTTCTACACATTGTCCATCGCCGCATGGAAATTGACCTTCATCGGGCCGACATGCATATTCTGCACAGCTAAAAATATAAAGTTGGAGATAGATATCTGGACAATCAGGTATATTCAATAAATCCGATTTATCAAGACATTCGGCCTCGTCAAATTCATCGTTCCAAAACTGTTTTGGTATGCATAATCCATTATGACATCGATATTCGTTTTCATTACACTCATTGATTTCTAATTCAAAACATTGGCTTTCATCAATACCATCATTGAAACTATCAAGTCGACCATCACATATTTCACGCCAATCGAGACACATTGATGCACCACTACGATCACATTCTAGCAGAATGTAACATGTTCGATGAGTAATAGCATCAGTCATATGAGATTTTCCCTGAACATTTAATCTCGTTTCGGCAAAATTCGACACTACTTCGAATGAATATTGACAATGAGAACCAAACCAAGGTGGTGTGCAATTAAAGAATTTTTCATTCAATCGAATAGATTTAGTCGGTTGATTGATATAATATTGATATCGTTCAGCAAGATCGATCGAAGATGACCATAAGAGGACTTCATATGAAGTAACATTCAAACGATGTAATTCGTCGAAAGTCAAATTTTGATGGCTCATATTGGAAAAATCGATCATTCTTGGATTCTGATCATCCGTTGGACGAATACAATTCTTGATTATGCCGGAAATATATGAACCGATTGAAAAATAATGCAAACAATCAAATTGAAAAGGATCTGTATCATAAAAAATCGATTGCAATCCAGTAAATACACATAAAAAGCATATTACATGCAGAAGACTTAGCATTATTAATACTATGATAATATCACACTCAAATGATAGATTTGACTCACGTTTAACTAACTATTGACATTTGAATCATCGCTCTTATTGCGTGTACTTTACGTGTGATCATTTCAGCATTATTTTTTATTGTTAATAAGGCATGACATATTGCAATTCAAACGACAAATAAGCATGATTCTCTGCGAGTAATATCGTATTTGGTCCAGCGGAGAGAAGGAAAATACAGCGCTCATTTTATTCTTGTGTTTTTTTTAAATATGAACGTTGTTTTTCCAGTCTTCTCTTGCATTCAATAAGCTTGAAAATGACACTATTCGATGGAATATCAGCTTTACATGCAGAACAAAAAATTTTGCCTAGACCCTCAAATTTCACTAACTCTTGTCACTTGTATGTGTTTTCATACACCGAATAGTTCACAAAAATCTTGCAAGAACACAAGCATGTGCTGGAATACAACTCTTATTAAGATTTGAGTTTTTACTTTGCTTTGCTATGCTATGCACGACAGCGTGTCGGAAGTGTTACCCAGACCAAATTCACCCTATCGGATCCGATGAAATCTGATGCTAGAAAAATATCTACAGACACTTTATTTTATTTCGGGTAATATTACACTTACTCATTCTGTGACCAATCAAATGCCTTGAGGCGCTGTAGTGTAAAAGGGACCGTTTTTTATTTAATATATTTCATTCAGTTTATTTTGTTTTTTTTTAATATTTTTATTTTATTTTGATTAGATTTAACTTTATTTTCATTTTCATTTTTCATTTGATTTGTAGTTGAATGAGACGTTTTCTGTTACCAGCAAGCTTCTGTAAACAGGTTTTCTAGACTGAAAATGTTTCACTTGTGCTGCGTTGTATAATTTTTACAAAAGAAATGCTGACAGAATGACAAGATTACGCCGAAGCCAGTAACAAGCATAGAATAAGTTTGCTTCTTTTTCAGTTCTCGAGTGCATTATGTAAGAATATCGTGGATTTATTTTTTGGTTCAAGATATTTTATAGATGTCCCTAGTGAGAAGTGCATTTGTTGATAAAAGCACAAAAGAAACGTCTTTTAACTCTTCTGACGCGGTATACCACAACAGTGACTATAAATTTCTTATCTTTATTTTATTGTTTATTATTTTATTTGATCATATTTTACTTCAATTTTTATTACGGCATGAAGTCAATCCCAAATAAGTATAAATCTTTTCTTTTACTTTCTGGTCTTCTATTTTAGTTTTATTCGAATTAAATTATTTTCTTTTTGTTTTAGATTTTGTTACGGCATGAAGTCAGCCAACAGGGAGTATAAATTTTTTATTTTATGTTATTTATTTTTATTTTCATTTTATTGTTTTTTATTTTATGGCATTTTTTCTGATTTACGTTATTGTGTTTTATTTTTATTTTATCTTTTTAATTTTAATTTAATTTTTAACTTTTATTATATTTTATTTTATTTTACTTTCTTTTAAATTTATTATTGAACAGTTGATAGTAATAATAAGTCGAAATAAATTAAGTTTGAGGTATTAATTTGCACCTAATTGCACAAGAGGAAGGAAGGGGGGAGAGGGGTCAAACAAGATCTAATGTTCAGCTATAAATTCAATAGGATTCCATCAGATTCCAGTGACAAAGATTCTGACAACTTCTGATAGGATCCTATCGGAGGGTGTGTGTGATTATCTTTTCTAGTCTACACTCACACCCGACAGTCCAATCGAATCGAATCGAAGCGAATTCATCCTAAATCAGGATTTTCCAATTTGCTTTGGGTTGTGATCTGTTGGCTATTCCATGACAAAAGAAACAGATCACTTAGAAATATTTTATTCACTTTCAATCACAAATCTTTGTTGGCATATTCGAGAAAATAAATGCCCTACATCTTTCACTATAATGACGTTTCTCAACAGTTTAAGATAATAAGATAATTGAAGTGAAATTTGAATATTGTAAGAATAAAAAGTTGCTTCAATAGCATTATTTCCGATTTTCTGGCCATGGAGTTCCGTCAATCGCCACTTGTTGAAATATTAGAATGATTTTTTCGCTTATTTGAAGATACTCATTATTATCATCAGTCATGGTTTGACTAAGATTAAAGCAAATTTCGAGCAATTCAATAAAATACGAATGCATTAATTCATCGTCATTCTCAGTCCATTCCATCGATATGACCGTGGCAGCATATAAATCATCCTGTTCTGCACTGTCAAAAACCAATGACCATTCATCAATTGCATCGCGCTCTTGCAATGACGCTGTTTTACATATGAATCGACCAAGTATCATCGGCCATGAAGTAAAAGATTTTGATTTAAGACAATAATGAAGTATTTCGACAAAGACACAAACTGTCCAATGTACATTTACTTTCATTCGATGATTGTTCGATTTGCGAAGTGTCACTGTCAGTCCTCCTAATTGTAATAAATGATGAGTGACCAAATCGTTGATTGCAGCTGTCATTACCATACTAAGCAAACCTTGTGTTGATGATAATTCTCTTTGACGTTTCTGTAGAAGTGCTGTCGTAAATAGCCATGGTAAACTTAAAATTGGTGCTCGTTCCGATCCATTTTGTCCACTGTAACATTCTCTATACAATGCTACAGCTACGGCATTGTGTAATTTTTGACAATTCTGACATAAATTTTCGAAAGCTGTAGTTCCATTACATGTATTTTGATTGCGCGGACAGAAAGATATTAAACGTAAGAAGAAAGCATCACGAGTACGTACAACAAGTTGTTCGAGTTGTGTATACGCTGTATCTTCAAGTTCTCCACCAGTAGTGTTCGTTGAATTTCGACACCATAGATCACTTTCATGTGAAAGTCCATATAAATTAAGAATTTCAAGCAATTCTTGCCGATAGACATAAAATAATTGAGATGCAATTGCTGATATTTCTTGATCTTGCCATGATGGATTTATATTAAGAAGAGAAGAATCTAGTAAAATTATGTTTTTTTGACTATTATAAGCATCTGCTGTTTGCTCTTGTTCTTCTTCATCGTCTATTTTATCGTCTTCAGGAGTTCGAACTTGCAAATGACGTAAATGACGATGTTGTTGAAGAAGTCGATTCCATCCAGGCAACATTTGACGTGATGAACGATAGAGTTTTCCTATAAATAGATAAGAGACTAGTAGAATATTCTTTTATTAAATTCCAAAATGTTGATTCATGAAAAATCTTATACAAGAGAAATTTCTTGACTCTTGAAGTTTGGATTACCCTTCAAATTTTCTTGCTTTTTTTTATTCTGTTCTAAAATACTTTTAAAATGTATATTTACCAAGGATTTTTTTTGATGGATACGATTTCATATTGGCATTTTCCATGAAGTCTGGTCGAGTATTCCCCAATGCTTTTTTTTGTTCCATTATTTGATTGTCATCCAATGGATGTTGTCCAGTTTTTCCACTATCAACTTCTTGACTAATTGCTCCAGCTAGTTCGATTGTCGATCTAACATCTTTGGCGGGTCGTTCGTTACTATCAACTCCATAATGATCGGCATATGCCAAATGTAAATTAGATAATCGTCCTAAATAATCACTCTCAGCTATTTGCAGTACAACATGATTTACATCGTTTCGATTCACAGGTCGATTGAGTTCTGGCGGTGGTGGTTGTGAATCATAGTTATATGGTACGGCATTGGGAGTTTGAAGTGGAACAAGATCTTGATGCCATATTACTGCATATTCATCACCATCAAGATCAGATCCACTGATTTGATGTGATGCTGGACAATCACCTTGCTGAGAAAAGACAATGACATCTTTGAGATGTTTTAACGCTTCATGATTGACAGCAGTAAATGTTCGAATATCGCCTGGATGATGACAAGGATTTTTTGTAACAACAACCTTACAATTGTCAAGAATTTGTGTATTTTGACGTTTGCTATTGCCATCTTTGTCTTCATGATCATTAAGTAGAGTGTATTGAATAAAAACTTCATCCGGTTTTAATACGTTGTACTCATCTATAATACCAAACATATTTCGAGCTTTATTAGGTGAAACACGAATACGTGTTCGTCGAAGTAATTCTTTTATTGAAATAAGACATGCAACTATAAGTAGTTGTCGAAAGAATGGTTCACGAACAAAATCAATCTTTGCACCATATGGTAAAAACCAATATGGTAATTTTTCATCAAGAAAATTTCTAGCATCACTATTTCTTAATAAAGCTCGAATAAGCTTCAAATGATTACGTTGTTGAAGAATAAGAAAGGCAACATCGGATATTTGTCGATAAGATAGAAGAATAATAGCTTGTCGATTGAGATACAGTGATCGAGGTGCAGAAATTCTACATACTTCGAAGCATCGATGTTCACTCTTGAATTTATTCATACTATCACGAATACATAGATGATGACCTGATCCTAGTCGAGGATCGACACTAACAACACCTTTAGCGCCTGCATATCGAAACTGAACAGCACTGAAGGATCGCTTGCCAAACTTTTTTTGAATCTGTAAAAGAGAAACATCAATTTTTTAATACACACAACAACATCATATACTAACATCATCTCTTAATTGTTCTGACATCGTACCACATCCATCTGTGAATGCTAATTTTCCATCTTTTGTCTTGATATCAGCGATGTAGTGAACATTTTTCTCATCTATCTAAATAAGATGATCAGAATATTGATGATAATCAACGATATATTAATAGAAAAAGAAATATATTACATTAATAGTAGGAGTGGTTGTTGAAAAGCATAGAGCTACACGAGAAGCATATTTTGCTATGTTTCGTTCTTTATCGAACATTCCCATCCAGTTATAAGCTTTGTTAAATGAAAGATTTATGCCTGGCTCGTGATGATAAAACCAAAATTGATTGGCACGTAATTGTGATTGTGAGTGATGTAAGTATCGATAATATCGATTATTATCCATGAGAGTAAAGCCGTTTTGCAAATAATCAAGAAAAAGATGACGTAAGTCACGAAAATGAAACGATTGTAATGGTTTACCATTTTCATCACGAATTTCGACAAGTGCAAAATGTCCCAATGCTTTACCAAATTCTTGTACAGCTCGAAGAACTCGATTCGTTCGACACAATTTAAGTGGTTTGATTCGAATGGTTGTCGGTGTCAATGTTACTGATGGTACATATGTTTCTGTGTTGACTTGTGTATTCAAACTACTGATCAATCCAAAAGTACAATCTTCTCGTTTACGTTTTGATTCTATTATAGCATCATGTAATTTTTCCGACAAATTGACGAAGGGTTCAAGTGTAAATAGACGAGAAAGATAAACACATACACGATAAAATAGGTCATCAGCATTTCGTTCTTCTCTACTTAATGCATATAGACCATTACAGAATTGTTGATCGATTTGAACTTGTAAACGATAACCAATATTCATAAGCATTTGCCATGAATATTGCATGATGAGAGTAGGTAATTTTAGAGTAGGAAATAAATTGACTTGTAGACCTTGACGTGAATCAAGCGCACCATGACAAATGATGATATTGTGTGAAGTAAAAAAATTGGTCAACAACTTATATGTGTGTTGAATCGTATTTTGAGCCTTTTCATTCGCTATATGATTTGGATCGATACGAAGTTCAAATTGAACAGTCGGAAAGTAGATCCCATTACGAGTACTAGAACGTTTATCTTTTTCGTAAGAAGGCCTTTGTGATTGTTGCTTATCTTTAAATATCGGGCGTATCAAAGGCGAGCGACCAGGAAAATTCGGCGAGGGATGCTGTATTCTTACGCCATGATTTGATTTTCTTTTTGCATTGAATTCATTCATATTACACGTCTGACAAATATACATTGCAAATCCATCTGGTAAAAGATGAATAATGACGGTACGATCAATATTAATCGCTAATAGTTGTTTCTTTTTTCGTTTTCGAGCTTCTTCCATCACCCATTCAATGGATCCACCAAAATAATCGTTTTTGATAAAGAGTGACCATCTACTTTCTGGTTGATTTGACCATGAATGTTCAAGCGAATAGCGAAATTCATTGAGTTTAGTAAGTGCACCATAACGAAGAGAAACACGATAGGGTGGCGAATATCCATATCGAATCGGTTTAATGCGTTCAGAATTTGATTTTATATACCGTTGTCGCTGCATGCTATTTTTGAATCTGAGCCAAAAAGGAAAAGATAAGATCGGGGTAAATCTCATTATGTCAATCGGATGTGCACGTTCAATTTGAAAGCGTATGAATGATAGACCAAAATGCCATGAACGAATCCGCTCGTCGTCATTTTTCATCCATCGAATGCCTTGACTTGATAAACGTTTTTGAAGCTCAGTCTTAACATCTTCGGCATGTAGCTCGTCTACAATTAATTTAATCTGATCATACTCTTCAAAAACCCACAATAGAGTATTGCGTTGTAAATTTTCAAGAGTTAAGCTTGATGTAAAAGCTTCGTGTAAAGATGTTGGTAAATTACTAACATCATTTGGAGTTTCAAATTCATCTTCAGTGTCATTCTCTGTAAGATCATCTTCATCAAGAAAATCATCATCATTGGCAATATCGATAGGAACAGAATTGACTTCCGGCAATTTATCCCACAAGGAAATAGTCTAAAACAAAAGAAACTATTGCATTGCTTCACTTCTATTCATACGAACTTACGGATTTTATTGAATCACATCTTCGAATGGTAGTCTGTTGTTTGCTCAATGCCATTTTGATGACTTGTCTCGTCGACGACTATTTTATGTTTCACTAAACAAACATAAGAAGAAGTTCTTTCACACAGAACAATCATTTTATAGCCCGATGTTTAACTATCGAAGTAGGGATGCACCAAGGGGAAAACGCCGTACTCCCGGAGTATGGGAGTACAACAGTGCACAATAGAGCGTACATGAAGCATTGCCTCATACTGTCTTTAATTTTGCTTCTTAGTTTTATAATTGTTTCCTTCAAGGGAGAAACGGCGTACTCCCGTATTCCCTGTATTCCCGGAGAACAGGGAGTACGGGAGTATGCCGTTTCCTCGTCCATCTGCAGCCTCTGTCTGTCACGGTCTGCGATGGTCTGTAGCCTCTCTCTGTTATAGTTTGCGATGGTCGGCAAACAGAATTTGCTTTGGTCTGTGGAGAGTCCAAACTCCTATCCTTTCCAACACAGACCTTATCAATTAGGCTCAATGGTTAATGGTCAAAGGTCAAAGATTAAAGGCTAAAGATTAAAGATTAAAGATCAAAGGTCTACGAGTACGTTTCTATACAAACAGAGTGAGGGATCAATAGCCAATGGTAGACTTCTGTAGCAGCGAGAAATGGTATCTCGATCATAAAAATCCTTAAGCCATTCTGCAACTTTCTACACCGTTCCAGACGTTTGTATGTCAAGGTCTATGGGAATCCTAATTGCTACCCCTATGTACTTCAATACTCAAGGGATAAAAGCGGATCCCGTCTATTCCAGATACAGTGGGGATCCAGAGGGTATGATGGGGATAGGGAAAATACACCGGATACGTCGGAAATCTAGAGGATACATTGGGAATCCAAAGAATCCAGAGTAAGGATATTCCAGTTCCAGTTAAGAATTCGAGGTTTCGTATCAATCGACTCATAGAACTACGGGTGAGGCGCTAATGAGATTATCACACCAATCTTTGAGGGTTTTCTTGGGTGCTCATTTGCTTATTCTCGGAGAGGTACTTGAGTGTTCATCTACCTATCCAATGAGGTTACCCATAGGTCTTCAAGAGCTATTTTATGGAGGTACCCATAGGTCCCAAAGAGCTATCATATAGAGTACTCATAGGTCCCAAAGAGCTATTAAATGGGGATACACATAGGTTCTCAACAGCTATTATATCGGGGTGCCCATAGGTTCTCAAGAGCTATCCTACAGAGGTACCCATAGGTCCTCAATGGTTACTCTATGGGGCGCCCATGGGTCTGCAAGAACCATCCTATGAAGATATTAATAGGTGTCCAAGGACTACTCTTTGAGGTATCCATAGGTCTTCAAGGGCTGTTCTGTCGGTACCCTTATGTAATAGGACTTGAGGGATTAAGGGTACCCTATATAATAGCACTTCAGAACCTATGGGTATCCCCATAGGATAGCTCTTGAGGACCAATAGGTACATCTATATAATAGAACTTGAGGACATACGGGTATCTCCATAGAGTAGCCCTTGAGGACATATTGGTACCTTCATAGGATAGCTCTTGATGACCTAAGGATACCACATAGGATAGCTTTGAGGACCTATGAGTACCTTCATAGGAAAGCCCTTGAAGATCTATGAATACACCATAGGATAGCCCTTGAGGACCAATGAGTAACCCTATACAATAGGACTTGAGGGCCTACGGGTACCTCCAAAATATAGGACTTGACGATCTAGAGATATCTCCAAAATACAGGGATTGAGGACTTAGGATATCCTAAGAATTTGTTTTGCTCTGAGGTAGGTTCAAGGTAGTACCCTGCAGAGAAAAAAATAAGTATACAAACACACCTTCAAGTTCGGGATTATGATCTTAACTACAGTCAAGGGAATATTCATATAGGGGATCCAGAGGATCCCATGGCGATCCGGAGGATTCATAGGATCCCGGGATCCGACAATCGGCTTTTCCCCCGTGCCAACACTCCTTTTAGATCGTGTTTCACAAAAATTTCAAGTCTGTTTTTCAATAATTACTAAGCCCATTTCATATTACATGCAATGTACTTCTGTTATGCTCCGTGTACTCCCATCGTACTCCCCGTACTCCTTGTACTCTGCAGTATGGGAGTACGCCGTTTCCCCCTTGGGATGCACCGATTCAGTCGAATCGGTATCCAGTCTCCCAGTCGTGGACTGGGGTCGGTGCATCCTGACATCGAAGAATCAATGTCGCAGAAAATCAAAGTAACTTATATACATTAAATGTGACAATGGATTACATGAATTTTGGACTACAGACTTTTCGGCCCGTAACCTCATTAACCCTTGAAAAACAATTTTTATTAGTTATTAGATATCGTAGTACTCAGCAATATGGCGTACTGCTGAGCAGGACATCAGAAGGCTCAGCGATGCGGCGTAGTACTGAGCAGCGCGGGTGTGGGTATAGGTATCGGTGTAAGAAGGAGCACTATGCCCAATCGCTGAGTACTACGATATCTTGTAACTAATAAAGAAATCTTTTTTAAGGATCAACGAGATCATGGGTCGAAAGCCCAAGCCGAAAATTTCGTCAACCGAAACTCTGGTCTCTCGTGACAACATCATAAAGCGAAATAGAAAATAAGCTTAGGAAAGTGAAGTCATTTCGAAGTTTATAGAAATAACATGAGATCCATGTAATTTCAGACTAATTAAAGTCTTGAAATCCTTAGGATCTCATACTTACATAGAAAAAAATACTCAATAGTAATTTACGCTTGTTTGCTGTGTTTTTTTCTTTAACAATACAAAGTTTATATTTGTGCGAGCACCAGGCAGCTTTTAGTGAGCGTAGTGATGTTGTTTTTCTTCGGTCTGATTTGAAATAGTAGATGTTGACAGTCAGTGACTTTACGACGCAGCGACGTCTGTTGTTGCAGTAAAAACTAAATGAATTTTATTCCCAGAAAGGTTTTATTTCTTTCTCTTCTTCATAGATTCTACTTATCTTAAATCAATAAGAAAAGAGAAACCCAGAAGCAGTATATGTGTCTTTCTAGACATGCGATCAGAAAAAAGATTTCATTTTTTTTGTTCGTCTTTATCAAAGTAAATATCTTTCACGCCGTATTCCATGATACTGTTATAGTAAGATTTAAAAAAAAAAGAATAATAAAAGAAACCTTATTAGTATGCGACCGATAAGATGAAGTGGATGTAGGTGAGATGAAGACAAAAACCGATATCCACACCCATATCCTTAAATGAGTTATGAGATTGATATTGAACTATGATTTCGTATGAAGAGAAAATTAGTTGAACGTACACGGAAAGTCATGTTCTTTGAATATATGCAGGGTGGGATCTGGAAAATGTAGATCGGATAGTTTGTACTTGCTATCATGAATTTTAATCAAGGAATTTCATATTGCTCGTTGAAGTTGTTCTTCAGTCGCTGTTAATACAGTTGATGCTATCCTAATTATAGTCGAAGATGGTTCTCACTGGGCATATAGATAAATAGAGGATACTGGAAGTATGATTTTGCCATCGATTTTTAGACTCTCTTTGAATTCACCGTCCAAAAAAATATGGAAATGTTTTAACTAGTTGTTAATGGCTTCTGAGAAAATGATCTCAAACTAATTTAGATGATCTATTTTAATCGAATTCACTAGTTCATTCAGTGGTGTAGCCAGAAATTTCTGAGCCATGGGCCATTTCCCAGCTAAATTATTCTTCAGATTGGGCAACAATGGGCAATTCAAAATCACTTGGGCTATAGTTTTTGTGTATTTATTAGTATCACAAACATTATGTTCCCTGAAGAGAATTAAAAAGGAAAAAGTCATAAGCTTTTCCGATCCATTACCCAAAAAATCAAAAGTGAAGAGCAAAAAAAAACGTTTTTACCAATTTATTGGGCAATAACCTTTGAACTATTGGGCAATTGCCCAATGGCCACCCCCCTGGCTATGCCACTGAGTTCATTGTTGATTAGTAATGACACATCGAACAACAACACTAGAATTAGCCTTTGAATATTTCTTCAAATGACGGACGAAAAGACTTTTCTGGGAACTCCTTATATCTTCAATAGAAATTAGATTTTGTACTATAAAATTACTCATAAAAGTTCGATACTATCGAGCTCGAGAATGATATTACAGTTGACATTTGGAAAATCGAAATTTGGGTGTGGGTGTGACAGAAACAACAACACCCACACCGACAGCCTAGTTCAATCAAGTTTTATTTTTTTTAAAAGGTGCCCTGAGCAGATTGTAAAAGTTGTAGGTAAGATAATGCCTTGCGATAACAGCTCTTGTACTTTATTTTCATGGATTGGTTAGTTCCCATATCGTAAATACCGGACGGTCTTTAGTGGTAAACCGCGATATTTATCAAAATCTGCGGTTTACCGTGGTAAATTGCAGTAACGGAAGCCGGTAACCAGATCGGTAAACCGCGGTAAACCGGCGGTTTTTCCGAGCATTTTTACGACATGGGAAGGTATAAGAAAAAACCATTTAAAATAGTAAAATCGATGATTTGGAGCAACTAAATGTCAATAATTATCGGCGAACCGGTTAATCGGTTCGTTTTAGCGGTAAACCGTGGTAAATTGTAGCGACAGGAGCCGATAATGGGACCGGTAAAACCGCGGTTAACCGCCGGTTTTCTTCCGATTTTTATAGCATGGATCATCAACTGCTCAGTATTCAACTAGTCAAAGAACTTCATATGAAAATAATATTGGTGAAATATCAGTGAGTAAAATTCACAAAATTTAATTCATAAGAATTTTTAAGAGGTTGATAGTTGAAAAAAAAGACGAAATTTTCAAATAATTCTAATTATCAATCATAACTATAACCTTTAATCAAAGATATATTTATCAACTAAACCTACAGTCATAAACACTATTAATTAAAATTACCCCCTTATTATAGCTACTAAACATACTTTTTAATGTTATATGTAACTTTAGAATAACCATAACTGTTAGTCACATCCATAACGATGTGTTTGATACGTTCCCCTAGGCATCAAAATAACACCAATCACGAAGTTTATTGCTTCTTTTGTACCATTTTTCTTTTTTTTATCACAGCTACCAAGAAAGATAAACAACCAATGACAATAAATGATAGAAAAAGAGACAAACATATACATGTAGACTACATCGATGTCCGTCAGTTATGGACGATTTTTTGTTTTTTTGATAGCAATAAAACAACGCCGTACGATACATCAAGTCAATCAGTTCGTTGATATAATTGAAAAAAGAAAAATGAACATACCTGACGAGGAATTATGCATTTTCTCTATAGATTATTCGTCTTTTTTTTTCTACTCTTCATTATCGTCTTGTGTTTGTCTTCAACATACGTCATATAAAACAAAGAAAAATGGCAGAAAAGCAGACATTACTTTTTTTTGAGAATGATATCATGTTGATACTTACCGACAAATCTATTGTACTCATGATCACGAATGTGATTAATAGATATAGTCAACCCACAGCCATATAGAATGATAAAAACTATATCCCTTAGCCATTCGAATGACAGTGATTCTCATGGATAGAACTGACGAGTATAACTATAATTGATAGTTAGATCCTTCCCAGTGACGGTCGAATAAGTATCTACAGTCGAGGACAACTGAAATTATACCCTTTGATTTTTTTCTTTTTTATTACTATACGCTTTTTATCCATTAAGTCATTATATATAGGAAGAAAGCCCAGAGTGCGCTGCATCTTTTGGTATATTTAGGTTGAACATCAAACGCAGTTTAAAATGTAAAACGTGTATTAGAAAAACAAGTAACATTTGTTTTTATTACAAGATATTTTCATGTGGTAACATTTTTTATTTCGCGTATATCTTGGCTTAGGTAAATGACAAAACGTTGAATTTTTTTCTGAAAGATGTGCCGTGCAAAGCTCTACAAAAACTGTATGATCAAATTCCTTTTTACCTGTTCTGATCGTTTTTCCCATATTAAAAATGAACAACTTATATAACAGAGCCTCTTACCGTCATACTGAAAATGTTGGAAGACTTTTTGTTCTGCACATATCTCAACTTGAGAAAATGATGAAATATTGAGACTTTTTTCTAAAAGGTGTGCCGTCGAAAGTTCTACAAGACTTGTATAATAGCTCTACAAAAATTGTATAGACCAAATCCTATAGCGAATCAGAAAAATGCTCGAAATATTTTCAGTATGATGGAAAGCAACACTGTCATGTAAGTTGTTCATCTTGAGTATAAGAAAAACCATTAGAATATGTTAAAAGGAATTCGATCATACAGATTTTGTAGAGTTTTTCACCGCGCATCTTTTGGAAAAAAATTCAAAGTTTTATCATTTACCTAAGCCGAGATATATGCGAAATAAAACAGATGTTACAACGTTATGGACATTCGGTTATGTAAAGAAAAAAAATGTCAGTTTTCTTCTAATATATTTGTTTTGTGCTTTAAACTGCATTTGATGTTCAACCTAAATACACCAAAAGATGCAGCGCGCTCTGGGCTTGAGGGTGTCGGTGTGGGTGTATCTGTTCTCTTCACCCACACCCACCCTTCATCACATGCACTTCCAATAACCAAAGACTGTAGAGACCAGGATGCACCTACTATTATCTAACGGTCCAATGTTGCAATATTCCTCGTATCCACTGATCAATTCAAGGTAAGAAACATGTGTGAGATCTTGCAACACTCTCCAAATCTTCAGCGACGGCGTGCTGCCATGGAATCACAGCATCTCAATAAGTTGCGTTGCGATGTTGCGTAATTGGTCCAGGAAGGTTGGAAGATATGTATCGGGACTTATTTGATTAGTTGACCAAAGGTCGACGATGAGAGCATGACAAAGATGTGACAGATGCGATAAGTTCTTCATCTCAACAGTAATTAGTGAAATAACAGGAGAAATGGTCATTGTAGTCAACGTCCTCATAATCAAAGTAGAAAAAGATGAACAATGTCATAGTCGTCGAATATGGTGCATACGTTCGGTTAACTATTGCTGCTTTTAACTGAAGAAACTCGATAAATTTACAACTGATGATAGAGCACTATAGAGAAGGATGAATAAGAGTAAAAATAAAAATAAAGCAACTTTTGCTTATTGGACAAGCTCTCAAGTCACGGCCTGAAAAAAAGGTAAATCGACAAAATTCATTTCGGAAGAAAACTGGCGAGAACACATAGAATAGCTAACGGACCTATGTCACTACTTCAGAGTACAGATAAATATTTTGATACTGACAACCGCATATAGAGATTAAGCAGTCTAATTTATAAAAGAGTTCATACAATTAAAATGAATGCTTAACATGTCTGTTCTTTTGTTTTTGTTTGTGATTTCGATATGTAACTTGGATAATAGGAATAATTATTCTGAATAATTTTGTCTTACAGCACGTTTGACTTGTGTACTCATAAATAAAAATCTTTGATCTTTTTTGTTTTGATGTGTTGATAGATTTGTTTGATAGAAAATAGTTGTGTTCCGTCTTAAAAAGAATATCGGTTATATGCTAGGAAATGTTCTGTATTACAAAAAACAAAATACGAGTGGTGTGTGAAAATTAATGTTGTAGGCAGTTGTTTTTTTCTTATGATAGAGTCAACAATCATTCGATATAGGAGAGTAAAAGAAAGAGAATGTCAAAAAATGCGATGCTAATAACAGAGTTAAATAGAAGAGAAAATAACGAGTTTTTTCTTATTCTTTTTGCTAACTCTTTCATAAACACGGAGATATAAACAGAATGATTGTTTCGTCAGACCAACATTGTCAACGCGAGTTTATCAAAGAAAGCATGCAATCTCTTGACTATCGATGATCATAAAGATCTTAATCAATAAGTTTTGGACGAAAAATAATCAAACTGTCAAAGAGAAGTTTTTGTCAGTTGTTTTAAATAACAAAGAGATGAATTCAATCATCGTGAATTCAGTAAATATATGATATCGTCAGCGAAGATTAAATGGGCTTTCATTGATCATTCTGCATACTTACTTAGTCTTCACGTAACTTAATCTGTTTTTTCTTCAAGTTAGTTGTATCAGGTATATTTATGATGTTGAGTTACGTATAATTAATGTATTTCTTTTATTCTTGCTTCTCTTGAATTTCATCATTTGTTCCTACTACGCTAAGTACTTGTCCGTAATGATTTAAGATTATAACTAGCTTAAAATACAATACACACTTATATTATGAATATCAAATTTGATGTGACACTTCTAATCGTCTAAGAGTCAATGTTTTACCGTATTATTTGCTTCTTTTTAGTGTAACTGTCATGTTAAGACTCAAGATCCACTGTAACCGACATAGTGTTATAGAAACTTAATAATGTGCCTATCCGACGAGTAATTTATAGTCCATATATGATCATCGTAACCATGGATTTGAATAATACATCAAATATTGATATTCGTGTAGTTTCGTGATTACCAACGAGACAATTGTTCAAGCGCGATGAATTAATAAAAATTCATCTAAGAATATTTGTGTATTAATATACTTAGGGTATTCCAAAAGTTCTGAGCCCGATGTTTAAAATTTTATAAAACAGTTAATATCGAAAATTTTTTTGCATGAATACATAGTAAAATGCCTTGTCTATAATAATACATATAATAACTCTATCTTGTATTTAATTCTAACATTCTGTTAGATAAAATCTGTGATACAGTAACTATTCGATCATGTAATTGTCTGTTGTCCAATGTTCGGATATATCCGGAACCTTTTCATATTTTTCAGTTCCCTTTCAGAAGGTTTCCAAAATTGTGCACAATATTCCAGAAAAAGAGTTTTAAAAAACTTTCGACAAACTGTTAGAAAGGATGGAACTTTGTATTAACAATAATGGTGACTATTTTGAACATATAATAAAATAAAATTAGAAATATTTCTTTCTTTTTATATTTTAATGATGTTATTAGAACTTTTGTTCAGTCTCAAGTATCATAGACTTTATCTAAAAGAATATTAGAATTAAATACAAGATAGAGTTATTATATGTATTATTATAGACGAGGCATTTTACAATGTATTCATGCAAAAAAACTTTCGATATTAACTGTTTTATAAAATTTTAAACATCGGGCTCAGAACTTTTGGACTACCCTAAACATTTTCTCATATTAATTAAACTGACAGAAGGAAATAGTACAAATGACGTTTTTACAACTTTCTGAACTCTAATATCAACAATCCATTACTTATTCGCAAACAAACTACATTACGTGAATTTAATCTGTTATATTTCAAAATGAGTTTTGCTTTATCGTATTAAAACCAATATAAATGATGGTTTATAAAATGAATAGAGTTTTCATAGATATATGATAGCAGTATTTTTTTGTCAACACATTTTCGATATGATCTAATATCTTTATTTATCCGACACAGATCATGATAATCGTAATGCAGAATGAATTTTGATTCTAAAATTTAAATTTTAGGTATGAGGAAAAAAAGACTTAAGTATGCAAGTGCGACACAAATTATGACTCATAAGTTTATTTAATCCAATAACTGACGATGCGGTTTGTTATGTCTTATTTCTTTTCTTTATTGCTCGTATTCTCATATTATACTCTGATATCACCGAGATAGCAACGTGATGGTATGACAACAGAACGGAACAAAAGAATAATCTCCTTCCGATGGGATCGAACCAACGTCTTCTGCTTTCCGGGCAGCTGTACTACCACTATACTAGAAAGGAGCGTGTGTTATTCGTTTCGTTCCGTCTTATGTTCGAAGGGGAACACTTCGAACATAACACGGTTAGATGTCATTTCACACTTTCGTATATAACTATATGACCAATGAGAAAAAAAAGAAGAAAACAGAAAATCATAGACACAGTATGGAGAGACGTGCAGCGATAAAAGAGAACAGAAGAGAAAAAAGACAAAATGTATAATGTTGTCACTATCGATGCATGTTTCTGCACTCAACAACCCTTTCACACAATAAATTACTTCTTTTTTTCTTTCCTTCTCACATGTTTCATTTTTCCATTGTATACTGCTTAACTCAACGTTTTTTTCATGGCTCTTTTTGTTACTAATATTACAAAAATTGTAACCCAAACTCTACAAGGTAGATTCACAGAATATCGATTCTACTATTATTTCATAGAACTTCGAGTTATGATGTTTCTGAATAGGTTGGCGTGGTTTAATCAAACCGTACATTATCACAACAATCGCAATCGGTACAAGTGTAACAACCGGTGATTTGATATGTCAATATTTAGAAAGTCATAAAAAGAGTCCAACGGGTGAGACTATTGCACCGTCGTCATCTTCTTTGCTATCATGGTGGGATCGTGAACGGTCCCGGATCATGTGTACGACAGCTGTTCTCGTATCAACACCCTGGTCCTTCACACTCGCAAGAATAGTTGAGCGATTGTTTCCAGGTTAGTACAAACGAAGATAATCAACAGACAACAAATTTAATATCCTAAAATCTTAGTCGACGTACATATGTTTTCCTTTACACATAAAAGAATGCGAATTTTTCGGATGTGATTGATAAAAAAATCATATTTCGAAGTGAATTACCTCATTTAAAGTACAATGGAATGATTGAAGTCGGAATTGCATTAGAAATATGGTGGCACAGTATATTCATTTTCATCTCAGTTTGGAAAATAATTCTGTTTCGTTTATTTTGTAACTAAAATCATTTCTCTACCTTTTATCTTTTTATATTTTGAACAGGTAAACAAGGTATTCAGATTGCAAAGAAGATGCTGACCAATACATTACTTGCACCTCTTAATATAAGTATCGTCTTCACATGTGTTATCCTTCTGCAGGGTCACACTCTTCGTACAGCTAGAAAAAAAATTAAACATGATATGCCAAAAACGTTTGTAGCTGGAACATGTTATTGGCCATTCGTTTCATTTATTAACTTTCGTTTTATACCATTGAATTATCGACCGATTGTTGGGAGTCTAGCTGGAGCTATATGGAACATTTATATCTCGTCAGCTGCTAATAATCCAAAATTAAATCCAGATGGTACTATAAAAGCGAAAGCAGGAACAGAAACAACCTTATTGGCTGAAACAAGTGGAACGGCAGTGCCAGCATTACAAGAAGCATGGAAGACATTAGACAATAATAAAAAAGATCTGTAGTTCGTTGAATACGACTCTAGTTGAAATTCTAATACTCGTAATTACTCTCGCTTGGTAGACAAAGATCAGCATGTCGATAAAAAATTTAATTTTTTCTACCTCATACTCTTTGTGAAATGAAGAGGTATAATTTATTCAAGCCTTGTACAAAAGATTTTTAGATTAAGAAAAATAATCGTACCTGTGCAAAATTATAATTATAGTTTCTATGTTTTCATTAGTAATCAGTTGATCGTTTCGTCAAAAATAAAAAATCTACGTCAGAAATATCACTTTGAACAATGTATTGTAAAATAAGAATCAGTCAAAGGAACATGGTTCGTTTCAGTTTGACATAGATCAGATCATTGGTATTACAGATCATTTTCCATATTCAAAAATACAACATTGGCATTAGTTTTAGTATGAAAATTTGGTGTTTCTTGCACAAAACTTAAACAAACGAGTGAAAATAAATGAAAAAGTCATGTGCTAATTTCTTTTTGAATCCTGCATAGAATAGATGTGAAAACACTCACAAAATTGGAATATTAGTGCAAGAAATTTCTACGAAAGTACTGATACTTAGTTTTTCTTGCTCTAATTCACTATCCATGTATATCTTTGAAAAACACCAACTTTTTTATGTCAGTTAAATATTTTTGGCGAAGAGTTTTTCTGATACTATCAGTGGTTAAAAAAACGTTATGTAAAATAACGTTTTGAAGCATCGTCATATAGTAATAGTATTTATAGGATTTGTATGAAACTAGAAAAGGTTAACGATATAGTTTAGAATTTTTGAACACAGCATTCGGAACGGAAAAAGATCAATTTTTGAATTAAAATTATAAACGAAAATTTAAATCTCTATCAAGTCGTAAATGTCTGAAAAATGGTGTATAAACACTGATATTAAATACTATAGAATTCGAATGACTTCAATTGAAAATTCACATATCTATTGAAAGATAAGATCGAATAGTTATTACTACAAATATTTTACTCATATTTACCTAAATATCAAATCTCTAAAAATGAATTAATGATTCATTTAGTATCGAAATCTTATGCAAAAACTATCAATTTTCTAATTTGAGTAGTGCTCTGTTTTAGTTCAATTCAGAGCTGTCTGCCTAGCCTGCTGCCTGGTAGACTACTAGGCCAGGCTTAACTTTGGAATCTTCGCCTGATCTGATCCGTCCGTAGGATATTCGGCCTGATATGTAGGCAGGTAGGCCAAGGTTGCTGGCCTGGTCCCGATTTAATACGAATTTTGTTACTAAAATCCTTTAAAAATAAGGCGATGTCGTATGTTAATAATATTAAAGAAGAACTTTCGACTATCGTAGATGAAAGACGGTTTGTTAGAGTGAAAGAAGGATGATAATAGCTACGAGATATTTATTTCAACAAAAATAAATGAACAAACCTAGTTTTCAGTCGAAAAACAAAACTCTTTTCTTTGTTTTCTCACACTTTTCTTATACTTACAATAGACGTATTGGCGTTGTCAATCAAAGAGATGGCACATTTTCATATGAAATGAAAGCTCTCACTGCCAAACTAATAAGGTTAAAAGAGTAGTTGCCATTGCAATGCCTAGAGCGAGATATTCGATTTTTACGGTGGGTGGGTGTGGGTGTGGGGTGCGGGTGTCGGTGGGGTGTGGGTATCGGTGGGTGTGGGTGTGGCTTAAAGTATTATCCACACCCACACACCCACACACCCACTCTTCTGCTACGCTAATACTTTATTTTTTAATTAAAATGAAAAAGACAAATACAGATAAAATTTGGATTTTCATACAAATTTCAAGACAGTCACATAAAGTTGTTTGTAAAAAACACTGCATCAAGCGGTTCAGATTTATTCTAATGAAGTTATCGAGTAGGTGATTTCGAACAAATAACAGATGACCACACTTTGTACGAGGAACCAGAAGACAAAAGTCAAGAAAAAAAATATTCATATTATATTTGAATAGCTTCTTGTGCATTTTCAAGTTACCATCTGTGAGATCTGTCGAGATGATTAAGTAGGTCGTTCTCCACTAGCATGACAACAATTGTGAGCATAGACTATTTTTCTCTCATCAACGGTCTTTAAATTTCAAATGTCCTTATCAAAATTATTGAACATTATTTATTTGCAAAGCATCGGTTTTATTTTCTTATATTCATCTGTACGTTTTTTATTCGAAACATGTTTCATTTCATGAGAAGCACTATCGAAATCGTGTTACTTTAGATAAGTTACTTCCGTTCTTTGATTATTATCTCCTCAATGATCTGTCTCGCGTTTTGTACTATTACTGGAAGTGCAACATCAATTTTTTTCTTTAAAACTGAAGCACTACAATTTAAGTTTATGATGAGTGTGTGAATGATTGTTACAAACTGGTTCATATTTGTTTCTTTTAATGAATGTCTACAAGTGCACGGTCACGTTCTCTCACATCAGCTACATACTCACACTCCTTTCCGAAGGATAAAAAGAGTCATGACACCATGCACCCTTCTCACGTTCACACCGCCAATATTTACAGCTGATCCCAACTCCCGAGTTGTAAAAGTTAGATTCGTATCCTCAATAAACTTAATGCGACAAAAATTAAATGGTGAAACTATGTGACTGACTAAATTTCCGGGATAGAAAAGGCTCAATCTAAATTGCTTCTTTGAACTCTCACAATTATATAAGTACTTGTCAGTTCACACTAGCAAGCAAACATGCTACGAAGTATACAAAGCTTGTGCTTTTGCTTATAATTCTTTCTAAGGTTAAGGGTATATAGACTATTTTGGGCAAGGTTGTAGATAATTAAAATTGAAATTCAAAATTATAAAGAAATTCTATTTAGAAATATGAAGATTGATCGATCATCGATTCAATTAAAACATTCTATGATTTTAAAATAAATCTTTAAAAAGATGTCTAAGTACATAGAAAGCCTTTGATCACATTAGAATGTTACAAGAAGATTTTTTTCTTTCTTGGTATTCTAAAAAATCAGAAATAAAGCTTTCGTTTCTGTGGTTTTTGAATTTCATCATAGGAACCATATTTTAAATCAAATTACATTTTTAAACGGTAATAATCTCTCTGTAGATTTATTCCATGATTCTGGTACTCTTCCAATTACATTATCTGTGGTCCTAAAAAGTACCATTTATTCCTTTATTATAAAGGATAATAAAGATAAAGGGTCACCGCTAATCACATTCTTGATGATAAATAAGTAAAGAGGATAAGAGTGCTGAAGAAAAGAACGAAGTTGGATTTCTCATCACTAACACTGATCTAACCATTTATTGTCGAATTTTTCTTCAAAGCGAAGATTTCTTTTCAATAGATTGAAGAAAAATATTTGTCTTATATCTTTTTCCAGAAAAAAATGCTTGATACATTCTCTCATTTGACTAAATTGGAGAAAAGTGTATATGACATATTCTTCCAATATCATAACATTGATCAATCGATATATTAATTGTTAATATCTGTCGTGTCAAAGTTTCATCGTTTGAGTTCACTCCATCTATCCCTATGTAATGATGTTGGTAATATTCAGTCTCATTTACAAGTCTTCTGACGCAAAGCAGCTCGTATCTATCGAATTTAGCTGCAGATATATTATTAAATCATGTCATATGTAGATTGACAATCCAGTTATGAATGTTTCAATGAAAAGAAATGTACTACATTGAGTATTTATTGTGAAGTTCTTTCAATCGTATTCAAAAGTGAGCACCTTAATTATATCTTGCACTTTTTATCATGCAAAATCTTCGCATCTTAAATATTCATTGTCGAAATTGATATTCATTACATGTAGAATCTCAGAAACTGGAAGTGATTTAATTCAGTAATAAATATGGTACATCAGTTACGCTCATGTATTTCTGCAGTCGGAATCCAATCAGTTTCATTCACCTTTGTAACTTAAGTTTATTCAAGAAACAAAAACTATTGATATCAAATAAGAGAACTGATTAGAAATTCATGACGACTTGCGAGAGTAGATGTAAAGATTAACAATAGCGAAATTACATGCAAAGAAAACAACGAGAATCAATATTATATGCCATGATTTGATTATATAATATGTTTCTTTCTTTTACGATTTATCGATAATGTTCTCATTGGTCCATGGAGGTGGTACAAATCCTTTGACCATATTCCAAGTGATAGCTATAAAAAAAAGAATTAGATAATTATCAACAAATATAAGGTTATTTCTTAAGAAATTTAATCCATGCGATTTATTGTCATGAAACTATTATAGTAACAAGCTTACAGTGGAATAGCGTCCATGTTTTTCTTTACGTTTACTATTGTTGTATGATTTTTATTTCGAACATCTTTACAAAATGGTTTTAATTAATTAAGTGCTTGAAAACGATTAATTTGTTTTTAATTGAAAAGAACAATTGATGTAAATTGTTAATAAATTTATTGACAAGTCAAAAAAGAGCTAAACTTACATTTCCATTTCTCAGTTGAATATGTCGCATCTTGATATTCATCGATGAAAAGTTCCGAAGACGGCTCATCGATTGGATCATGGTACATTTCAAAGTAAGGATCATCTGTTCAAAAAAGATTCATTTGATATGCTACGCTTATTGATTTACGTATATTAACTTAGCAATTCTTCAGCAGTCGGACGCATGCAATGATTCAACAAAAGTAAACGATCAAGTAAGGTAACACCTATACATTAGTATATAAAGATTCTTTTCATAAGTTAAATGACAGTTTTACCTTGTGAAGAAACACCGGAAACTGGTGTTTCACTGCCTTGATTATACTTATAGCCAAATAGTTTTTCGTAATCTTGCTTTGATTTGCGAGATAATGTTTCACAGTATTGACGTACAACTAAAATAGATAATTTTCAATGACTGATTATCATTTTTATCAGCAATCGATAAAACTTCGAATTAGTGGTTGGACGAATACAAGTATAGCAAGTACAAGTAAAATACTAGGTACTTAAAAAATGTCCTCTGTAGTTTACTTAGATACTTTTTACTTGAGTACATTTTACTCAGTACGTGTACTAAGTATGATTGTACTCAAGTACAGTAAATTAAGTACAATATAGTACTTATAACTACGATGAGGCATAGCTGGGCATTTAACACATTAATATTGATATTTGAATGTATGACATACACCTAATATTAACAATTTAGTGACATCTATAACAAAATATATCTGAATGATGATTAATACGACAGTTCTACATCATTTATAATTATTAATTTTAATTATTGATTGTATTGTACCGTAATCATACGTGACAATGCTTAATACAGAGTAATCAAGAGGCTATGGTCGTGAAACATTTATTCGGAAATAATAGATCAGCCGTTCATGCATTTTGAACCTTTTCATATCTTGACGACCAGCGCTCCACTATAACATCAGGATAAAAATGGTGTGAAGTCTGATATTTTCGAAACTGTCCGTTATTTAACTAGCTCATCATATGACTTCCAAATAAGCCTTAAAACATTTATTGATGTATGAAAGATTTTAAGAAATAGATGCTATAAAATTGCATGGGTATGAATGATCAAAACGGAAAAACCAAGGGTCAAAAATAGTCAGTTCCGAATTCCGTAAACTCCAAATTGGAGCTGATTTTCGCGCATTACATATTTCGCCAACTAACATCAATCCATATTTTATATTATAAAGATACTCATAGATCCGCAAGGCCTACCATATAGAGTATCTAAAGGTCTCAAAAGCTCATCATATAAGACTGGCCAGAGCCCACCAAGACCCATAATACAAAGGTGCTTACAGGCCCTCAAAGCTATCATACAGGGTTGGCTTGAGTCAAAAACATGCACTTCAAACTCTGGAAACTCCGAATTTGAAGGTAGATTTTCCTTCAGTTCATACATTACCAATTAACATCAGACAATGTTTTATACCATGAAGGTACCCATAGATCCTCATAGGCTATGATATAGGAGTGCTCATAAGCCCTGAAGGATATCATATGGAGATACACTAAGTGGGCACATTCTCATTTCTTGAATTCCTTGATCTCTTTGATCTCTATTCATTTCTCTGATTTCTAGTGATTTGTAGTAGAAATCCGGATTGATGGAAACAACATTATTTTTCATCATTATTACAAGGACAAAACATGGAGTTCTTCGTACCATATAAAAGAGTGTCTTAGAGAACTCTTAGATTTGCTCGAATCGCACCATATTTGATACTTAGTATAGAGAAGAGAAATCTTCGTGAAATCTGATTCGTTGTCGATAAAAGTTCTCGAGTAATCAGAATCTAGTAAGTCTTTCTCCACTGTACTAAGAACAAATTGTAATGTTTTTTGTAGCAATGTAGGGTTCTCTAAGATGCTCTTTCATATAGTCCGAAGAACTCCGTATTTTGTCCGCACAATAATAATGCTAATTAGTTGAATACTTAGGCAAATTAAGACTAATTACTTGAGTACTCGATGGTGAATTAGCACTTATTGGTCAATCTCATTTTTTCTTGGTATCGTAATTGGTAAAAGATGGACTGGGTATTATGTGTAAACTGTGGATACGAAAGTGAGCTTCAAATTTAGAGTTTACATGTGAAACTCACTATTTTTGACCAAAACCACTGGCTATTCAAAAGACATTAATTTATAGTCTGAATATTAAAATACTATGAAGGTTGTGTAGATATTTCTGAGAATATCAAATACTCATTCAGAAGAATATATTGACAACTCATTAAAGTACATTTTGTACTAAAATAGTAGTACTTCAGTAAATTAGCAATAAGTACCGGTGCTTAAGTAATCGAGATTATTGAGTAAAAGTACCAAAAGTACTAAGTATTTTACTCAGTATTCAATCACTGATTCGAATCAAGATAAAAGCTTTCTGGTTAGTATGAAAGCAGTTTTAGAAGATTATTTTATATCATTCGAACTTGTTTAAATTATACCTGAAGGCATATTCATCTCGTCTAACGTTTTTGAATCAGGTGTTCCAGTAATATCAAAAATTTTTGTCAATTGATCAGATTGACTTGTACCAGGAAAAAGTGGCTGTCGAACAATTAACTCAGCCATAATACAACCGACAGACCATATATCAACTTTTTCATTGCAATGCTCCGGATTGATGATCATTTCTGGTGCATACCATCGCCGATATATATCGCTCTCGTTGTATAGCCAGCTACAAAAAAAAGACAATATCTTTGATGCATTTGCATAGAATGAAAGACGAGATTTATCTGACTGTTCATCATATTTCCTACGAATATGGGCTGTAGCGGCAGAATCCCAACCAAAAATCTAGAATTAAAACATTCTACACTAATAGGAATGTCATTTTCTCTGTAAATATTCAAAATAATGTTTCGACATTATTACTTTTACAGTGCCCATTTCAATAGAGAAACTAGTCAATTGTTTTGAAACAAAATTGAGAATGTAAAAAATTGTCAAAAAAAGTCTTCTAATGATTCTCGTGCACTATAAAAACAATAATTAGATCTATTGATGGTAAAATGATATAATTACAGTTCTTAGTTTATGTTAAAATAAGCATGAAGTTTGGCAAAATTTTCAAGGTCAGAAAATTTTCATTCACATAACAGATCAAAGATAGACAAATAAAACTCATCTAATTGAATATATACACAACTTACTGAGACATTTGAATCTTTGTCGATACCAATATTAGATGAGATTATTCTCTACAATATATATATACATATGCTTGTTATACATTAAACTAATATGACGACTTACACTATGAATGATTCCAGCAGAATGAATGAACTAAAATAATATCAGCATGATATTTTATTTTTGTATTTGATACAAAGGTTTCATACTTTCAAACCACGAAGAAGACAATAGATGACCATTTTAATATGATCTTCAGTAACGACAACGTTGCTGTAGATAACTCTTTTTAAATCATATTCGACATAATTCTCTACTAAATATCTTAAAAAAATAAATTAACAACAAGTGCTTCTAAGAGAATACATCGATATGGCTTACATACAAGGTTTCAAAGTTGTTGAGGTCTTTCTCAGGTGTAAATACATCATATAATTGTGCAACCTACAATAATCAATGAAAATATTAATAACAATAAAATGTGCAAATATTCAAACAATTTACCTGTGCATCGAAATGATTGAGATGAATGCGTAGTTTCAATTCTCGATAGGTTCGATGTGCTCTTGCAACACTGTCGAATGGTTTCAATATCTTTCTAATGGTTACTTTTTTACCGGTATTCTAATAAAATATTGTCATCCTAAATGTATACAGATCAAACATACTTTATGCTTAATACGCACAGTGTCAGTAGCATATCTAGAATCAGCAACAAACAACACTCGATTATGATCAAATTTGCTTAAAAATGAACTTACGTAACAATGTCGTGACTATTATATTCGAAGGGACTGAGGTTTTGATAACGTTTAGGTACTGTAAATTGTGTGAGACTATGTTCCACAGTATGCCATTCTCTTTGATCGTCATTGTCTGCCATGCCTGTTACTATTTAATTAGAGAAGGAATACTGAAAATATGTGTAGTGATATAGATGACAAGTACGTCATAGTTGAAGAAAAGCAAAAAAAGAACGAAATATCCAATGTAAGGGAGTTACACTATTACACAACTATTGATGAAAATAATTGATAAAATCGTGAAAATCAGTGAACAGGTTTCTAAGAACATATCCTATAGGTTTACTCGACAAAAGATAACAACATACTTCAGTTTATATAATCCACAACGCAGATATTCTTCACTCGAGAAGAATTGGAGAAAAAAATTAATAATAAAAAAATAAAGAATAACATATTAACGAAGCAATTTATTGACTATATTGTGTTGCAACACATGTAGTTTCTTTCTTTTTCTCCCATTCTTTTCAAAACACAAAAAAACGAGCGGAAGAACGAAAAAAAGAAGACGAGAAAGAAAAGCAAAAGTAAATATACCAATAAACTATATATCAGTATGAAAAATATTTCCTACATTTCAGTTTCAATCATAAAAGAAAGCGTATGAGGATGGAACCTCGGATGACGAAAATGTAGATTTGAAGCGTCATATGTAGACGGAACATTGATATGAATTTGACTTATTTTGGCAATTTGATCGGTAGGTTTTAAAAAATTTGGTTTGTAGATGTTTTCATTTTTTTTCAAACATTGTAATAAGTTATTTTATGATTTTTGTGTCGTTTGCAACAATAAAGTTATGAATTGAATGTAATTATCACAGTTATCAGTTCTAAATGTCCCTTCTACACTATGTACTGATCTAATATTTGTTGAATCAATATAGACACAACAACAAAATTTAGTCAAACATTCTTCTCTTATAATTAAATTACTGAAATAATAGTGACCCTTTATTTGTTGTCATCAGACATTTAATGTTTCAAGTTCTTTAGAAAAAACAGAGTGTTTGATATCTGTTGTAAAAAAGAGGATACAATCGATGAGCATTCCAACTCTTATGTGATGCTCTCCTCGAATGTCTAATTTAAAACCATCGATATGAATATTAGTGACAAGTTGAAAATCACATTGTGAGAGTGAGCAAAAGCTATCACAACATACTTTTGCTGCAAGGATTTTTGATTGCTTTGAAATGTGGTATCAACCAAAAATTCACCAAAAAGTATCTCATAAGACTTTACAGCAGAAACTGAACAAAGAATGCTGAATTCATCGACTTTCTGTTAGAAAATTGACGAATTGTTCTTAAAAGACGGGTTTCTACCAAAACTCGCTACGACATTGAAAAAAAATTGGCAGTAAGGAGACCATGTTTTCAAATTTTAGCGGGGCCGGAGGGGGAGGGGAAGCCATCTCCATTTCTCTACTCTAATCGAGGGTGTGGGTGGGTGTGGGTGTGGGTCTGAGTGTGGATATTTTATTCCTACTCACACCCATACCCACACCCACACGCATACCCCACCCCACACCCATCATTACAAAAATGTAATAAATAAAGGAATATATATGAATGGGATGTTGAGCAGAGTTGCATTGCAGAATTTGTAAAATTTGGAAACTATATCAATCACATACTCATTGGCAAACATCGATGTACAGTTGAAAAACTTTCATTGAAAGATACAGCTATGAAAATGTATCATTCAAAATCAGAAGAAGTCGAAAATTGACGATTAATATCTATTGATATGAAGTTAACGGAAGTAATCGATGATGAAACCAGTTCTCTTCCGTAAGGTTGGGCTTTGCCTATACGCAAACCGAACACAGATTTTTCAGATAAACAACGTGAATACCTCCAAAAGAAATTTGATGAAGGTGTTTCCGGTGTAAAACATTGGAAACCGAAAGAGGTGGTGTTAGATACGGAAAGCTTGAAAGAAAACGGCAAGTTTTATTTTTCGGCTAGCGAAATTTTAAATGACGATCAAGTTTGATCGTTTTTCTGCCGACTAAAACGTGAAGAACAGATGATTGCCACGCGAAATTCGTCAGCTGGTAAAGTTGTCAACAAAGACAAACTTGTCAAATATCCTAGTCATGATAATGACAATGAAGAAATTGAAGCAGAGATAAAAGCATCAGAGCAAGACTTTCAAGATATTGAGATTGCTCTCCAAGAAATCAAAATACTAGAAATTTTTACTATAAATGCTAAAATAGAACTTGAATCATCTCTTTTGATGAATTTCTCAGATGTCACTTCCTCTGCAACATTTAAGAAAAACAAATAAAACATAAAATGAACACGGGTATAAAGAATTAGATCTACATTATCATAAATAAACGGGTACAGGTTTACCGAATTTTACCTGCATGAAGATAATAAATCGCCACGGGTTTTCCGAATAATGCCATTGAATAATATTGTTTGTATAAGTGCGAGCTTTCCAAGTAACACTCATAAACAATAAGAGGACATGACTTTTTCGAGTATTGTCTGCTCTCTTCAACCAGGATGGGCTCTATGTGCCGAAGAGGAGAAACACGGAAAAGGTTTTCCTTAACTGTGGCCAACTATCCTGCGTCTTGTATGAGGTAAGTAGGAAATATTTAAATAATACTTGAATTGCTAATAAAGGTTCAATGGATATTAACGGTGTTGTAAAGTATTTCCATCTCTTTTTGCATGACGAGATGTCTGCCTTAGATTAGCTAATCCATCTTACCTTTATAAATTACAACAAGTGTTAATTCATTAGTTTATATAGACTATATATTCATTGAAACATATCGTACTTATATGAAAAATACTCCAAATACTTCATAACCTACTCAAACTTCTATTTTTCATCAAAAAATCATATTCATAATAATCTTTTCCTATAAATGTGGTCTGGCTGGTCAACATTGTAAGCCATTTTTCGACACCATTAGACGCTTTTTTTAAAACTTTTTTTTACCATTTTGTAGAGGAAAAAAGTTATACAACATATGTGAAATTCAGTCTGAGGACCCATAGAATGGCTGAATAGTAGCGGATATACTGAAGATAGGTGACACATTTTTTACTCAAAAAATTGTCAATCTTAGACAGTATTTGAGAAATAACTCTCGATCAGCGCATTGAAATATAATTTGTAAATAGATAATTTTGTTCAGATTTCGATGCTCTATCTTTTGGTATATTACATGAAAAATTTCGTTCATTTGATGTCATCGAAGAAATCTCTACTTTATACAAACGATTTTTGATGATATTTTTCAAATATCATCGTGAGCACTCGACAGTAAAATTGAGCTAATGTTTCACCAGCTCAACTAAATGCGCTAACAATTTGGATTTAGAGGTTTTAGATGATGCTGGCCAAGATAAAGACATCAAATCAAAGAACTAAATTTCGATGAGTGCTTCGATTTCTCGATTGTCTCATGAGTGCTCTCTTAAATGTCTCTATATCACATTGTATCACGCGAGATGGATTTATAAAATTATTTAATTCTTGTAAATAATAATAAACAGTCATAATCATTGATTTTCTTGTCACCAATTTACAATTAAAGCTTTATAAAACAAAATTTGATGAATTTCTAATAGAAATAGCATTTATTTATAATTAGTCATTTGTAAATGTCTAGTTTATTATTGATTAATTAATGGTGGTCGTCCTGTAACCATATTAGTTTGGTTCATTATAATCTGCACTCGATTCTTATGACCAAATATTTTACCAAAATAAGATTCAGTAAAGAGACTATGAAGTTTGTGCCTCATATCCGGCATAAATAAAAGGCAAATAATTGGTAGAAATAATGTTTGTATATATGGAACATAGACAAAATATGTTGAAAGTAGATAAGATAATTCTTGTGTATTTTCAAATATTTGAATAAGTCCAATTGTAGTATACGGAATCCAACCAATAATATAAAGCAATGAAGCAGCAATTAATTGTGCACTTAATTTAAGTGAACGACGCTACAAAAAAAAAGAAAGAAAAAATTTATTTAACAAAAATTGTATTCTTTTTATAATCTTACCCATTGCTGAGTTCTATTAATGGAAACGACAGCCCTTTTCATTCGATGTTTTTGTACAAGATGACGCATAATTATGATAATATTAATAATAAACGTAATAAATACAGTACTCAATATATTTCCAATCCAATCAATTAAACCAAGGGCGAGTTCAAATTGATAACATGCACCACCGCAAACATACCTATGAACATCATAAAAGGGTTGACATGTATGCCATACGATTGAAGAAAGATAAAATAATGGACCATATAAAACAATACATCCAATAGGACCATAATGTAATAAGACATAACGTTTCGTAATAACTCTTTCATGATAAATAAATAAATAACGTTCAATTGATGTCCAAGCCATTAATGCGATACTTAAGAAAAAAAGTGAGTAGTTTAAAGTAATCCATGCTGAACATATATTTTCTGAAGGAATGGCTTCTTCATGTAGAAAAATAAGGGTAATAGGTAATTCAATAATGACGATTAAACCATTGATAATAATTAGAATACCATATATTTGACTGTGCAAGCGACCCCATTTGAAATAACACAACCTAAAAATTTAAGAGAAATTTTTGTTTTTTCATTAAATTATATTTACATGAAAATTGTACAACAAATTGAAGGAATTTGGAGAGTGAGTAATACATAGAATTTAACATTTCGTTCAAATAATGGCATCCTAAATGGATTGTCATTATAAGATGTTTCAGTAGATTCATTGCTCGTATTGACTTCCATTGAAAATTCTACAAAATTAACGCACTTTGTTTAGTTCAATTCAGTCAGTATAAGAAATACGCAATTAAAAAAAATGGTTCTTTATTATGACAAACATGTATATGACATATCTTATTATTTTTCTATTAAGGTCTTAGATAAAATATGAGTTTGCATTTTTTTTTCTATGCAATAAGAGAAATTCGCATCATCTAATAAAGTATTAAAAATATAAAATCTGTAATATTGTCTATCATACTTTATGTCAAGAGTATGTCTTTGGTATGTAATAAGATTTAGATGTGCATCTAAAGGATATTGTGATGATTTACTTACCAAACACATTGAAATTATGTGATATTTTCAGAACTTGTTATCGTTGTGATGCAGAGGCTATGATAAAATTTTTACTCCTATAACATGACGTTTATGTTAAATATTCACCAAATAAAGTTAAAAAATAGCTCATTTGATATTCCAAAATTTTCTGTGATCCTTCATTCTATATATTTAATTAACTTTTTGTTTGAAAGAGCACGTCAAAATCTAGACTATGACAAATCCGTTTTGTTTTATTTCTTACTTTTTAAGCGGAGAAAAAGGAAGACAAATTCAACAACTGCAAAATTTTCAAAATCTAGCACTCTAATTATATAAGTGTTTGTATATATAATAAGAACAAAGCTTAATTTTGAAAAAAAGAACTCGATCATGTCTTGCATTTTGACATGCTTTTTCAAACAAAAAAATACATTAAATTATTAGAATGAGGGTCTTTCGAGAATTTCAGAATGCGTAATTCAAAATATATAGACGAAAAAACGACGAAAAAGCTTTTTGATTTCTTTAGAAAAAGCCTATTTTTCGAGCAAAAGATGGTGGAAAACATCAAAAAGTTTTACAAAAAGCGAGATGTCAGAGAACAGCTTGCCATTTGATAGCTCGTTTCGTCGAGTGATAGATATATCCGTTTATTTTAACACATTCAACCGGATGAGACCCACCGGGGGGTCTCACTATATTTTAACAAGAAATTTAGTAGAAAAAAACTTTCTTTTCTGGTTTTCTTAGACAAAAGGTTACACATCATATGTCATCTACCCTACTTTCGCTGTTGTTGAAATCATTTATTGCATAGCGTGACGCTTCTCGTTAAAATAATCAACACAAAAACAGTTGTCACAACCACAACAGAAAGTTTTTATTTTCTTTGCTGTCGTATCACTTGCTTCCCATGATTGTTATTGCCTGATTTGTTCATAGCATCCAGCACAGTGCTTCCAGACAGTGCGCACACACTACAACGAAGGAAGACAAGATAATGATTTATCAGATCAGCTATCAGCATGTTATACATGTCTCAGACGGTGAACACAATGGTACCGAAAGGTGACATATGAATTGATTTTTGGCAGGACAATAGTTCATAGCTATTTGATATATAAGAAAAACTATTCTACAAGCAAAGTGATCATTCTGCAGTTCCCTGAACAGTCCTGTGCGATATTTATTGCTTGGCATGCCATTCGAGAAGTTGAAACCTGGTCCCGAACAAAAATCAAGAAGTCAGCCGAAGCGTAAACTTGCTGACCACCAGTTCGGACAAAAGAAAGCATCTGCGCGCTCCGTCCGAAGACGCTGTACTGACTGCTATGAACAAACCAGGCAACAACAATCATGAAGTGTTTTTCCACTAAGTTTCTTGTTAAAGTATAGTGAGACTCACCAGTGGATCTCATTGGGTTGAATGTGCTCAAGAAACGTATCTTATATATATATATATATATATAAAATGTCCTTCAAGGACATATATTTAATGCATCACAGAAAAAGAAAAGAAAAGAAAAGAAAAGAAAAGATTAAACAACAAACAAAGAGAAACGAAAGCGTCAAGGGATAGAGTGAGCAGAATCCGCTACTAATAGTCCTTCCCCCTTACAAGAGATATGTGTCCCCACACATTGATGTTCTTTAATCGAAGAAGAACGTTGTTGTCCAACAGCTTTTATAATAAAAATAATAGCCTGATCAGTTTCGTCATCTGTTGTCATATAACTTGTGCTTAATCATATAATTTGAGGTGTTGTTGATATTGTTCGATATTGCGTATCTTCATGACATGCATTACCTGTTGAAAAGGTAATCGATCACTTTATTAATTAACTCATTGTTTAGCATTCATTCCCGAAAAAATTAAACTTAATGTATTTGGTAAACATTGATCAGTTCCATTTTGAATAATAAATTTTGATCATTATTCTGATTGGGTGTGGGTGTTATTCTCTTGTATTCGACCTAATACCCACCCACACTCACACCCACACTCTAGGAGTACTCGTGAAACACTCATTATTTTAAGGTAAGTACTCGATGGTCGTACTCAGAATCTAGCGCGATTACTCGATGGTCGT